>OY992885.1:77497782-77787782 GCA_963921405.1 Cepaea hortensis | reverse complement strand
TGAAAGACCTGATGTTTTATGTTCATTTATATTAACTATAGGCAACATGCCCATGCGGTGTTCGAGCGAAGTTCCAGTTATGACTAGTGTCTGTAGTTTTTGTCTGGTCGTTATTAGCATGGATTTGGTTTTGTCGATATTTATTTGCATGCGGTTTTCATTGCTCCATCTAATAAGATTATGAAGTTCTTTTTGTAAAGGATGCTCTAATTCACTACCGTTCTCTTGTCTAGTAATTTATAGTACAGTCGTCTGCAAATAGATCACAAGTTGTATTGAGGTATAAAGGGAGATCGTTAATATAAACTGCAAAAAGCAGCGGACCAAGTATTGACCTCCGAAGCACACAAGTAGTAAGTTATAAATACGGTTAAAGACGAATTCAATCAAGAAATCAAAAATCTACATAAGAACATCTCTGATGACCACGCAAGCGTAGATAAGGAATGGACATGTTTCAAGGCTGCCAAGCTCGATACACTGGAAAATAAATGTGGAACACAGAAAGTAGGGCAGGAAAAAAGATTAAGAACAGCCTGGTGGAACAACGAAGTTAAAGATAGCATATTCAAAAGGTAGGTAGCATTCAAAACGTGGATCACAACTACATCTGAACAAGACTAAGTTACTTATAGAATAGCACGACGTAATGTCAAACGAACAATTAGAGCATCTAAAGATGAATCCTGGGGAATATACGGCGAACAGATGGCGACCCTTATCAAAGACTACTCAAGAGAATTTTATAAACGTGTCACCACAATGAGAAACAGAGATGCATGCTACAACCCAACCACCATCATAAACAGCAAAAGAGGTATACCGCTATTTAATCCACAACAAAGACCTGCAAGGTGGGCAGAATACTTTCAAGAACTACTTAACCCCAAACATAACAGAAAACCTCACTTTTGTGCCTAAATGCCAGGGACAACAAGAACCAAATTTCATACCTGCAGAAGTCAAAGCAGTTATACAAAAAAGTCCTAAAAACAAGTCAGCAGGTCCAGATGGAATAACCACAGAAGCTATTCAAGCCTGTGGGGAAACAGGAGTTAAATGGCTAACAAGACTTTTTAATATAGCGTGGGAGAAAGAAAAGTACCAGATGATTGACAACAGGCAATAATAGTACCAATATAGAAAAAGAAAGGCAATATGAGAGAATGTGAAACATACAGAGGTATATCACTCCTGAGCCATATAGGGACAATGTATGCAAAACTTTTGGAACAACAGTTAAGCAAAGTACAATTCGGTTTTCGGAAAGGTAAAAGTTGCACTGATGCATTATTTAATCTTAGATAAATATGTGAAAACAATATAATATATCGAATATAGTGACCAGCAGAATATTGCGTTTGTAGAACAGGAAAAGGCTTTCGATAGAGTAAACAGATACAAATTATGGACCACCCTTGAAGACTATGAGATACATGGGTACCTGCTAGAAATCATCATAGCCATGTACCACTAGGACCGAAGTGCAGTAAGAACACAAGAAGGTATATCAGATATGTTCACAGTCAATACAGGAGTGAGACAGGGATGTGTGCTCTCTCTCCTGCTTTTTAATATCTACATGGATAGAATTTCCAAAGAAGCAAGTCTCGACAGAAAAGATTCAGAAAATTTAGAACTCTTTACTCCAGATGTAACAACTGATCCACAGGAAATAAATGAACTTCTATTTGCAGACGATCAGTGCCTATTTTATAGCGACGAGGGCAGACTGCAAAATCATATTAATAATATGAGTTCAACATGCAGGAGATACAATATGAGTATAAATACAGACAAAACCGAAATAATGCAGTTAGCAGATCGCGGAGCCCACTAAGTATACCGATAAATAGCACAACTCTGAAACAAATTAAAGACTTTAAATATCTTGGAAGTATGACCACAGAAGATGGCAGATTGGACAGAGAAATCGAAATCAGATGTCAAGCTAGTGCACTTACATATCAACTATCACCCTTACTTACACATCCAAATATACTCATGGCCGCAAAACGACAGATAATAAACAACATATTCACACCAACCCTATGCTACCTATCTCAAACCTGGACTTTATCCAAATTACACCTTCGCAAAATCAACACCTGCGAAATGAGATGCCTGAGGAGAGACTCCAACTTAACAATGCGAGACCGAGTAAGAAATGGTATTATCAGACAGACTGTGGGATCAACAACTTGCGCCACATTTATTGAAAGACAAAAGATCAAGTGGTTTGGCCATGTCGTTAGAATGCAACAGAAGCAACTACCATCACTGGCCTTTCATCAAAGATCATCTGCGACGAGACCACGAGGACGTCCAAGAAGAAAATGTATTGACGACATCAAAGATATTGTGCAACCACACGGAATGACACTATCCAGTGCCGCCTACCGGGCGCTGGAACGCAAATTATTCCTCCCCGCGACGCTTGACGGCAGAAGTGGAAGATGATGATGATAATGAACTACTGTATTCTGCTTTAGATTAATAACAACTATAATCTACTTTAGAGTAAAAACAATTGCATTCTGCTTTAGAGTAATAACAACTGTATTCTACTTTAGAAGAATAATACTAACTTAACGCAGAATCAGTCACTTTTGAGTCTGCTGAATAAGATTAATGCGGTTAGTTCCCCTGTATCGTTGCTTACAAGCGGTAATACTGATATTCCCTGGTGGTTAGTAATAGACCATATGTATATTCTTAACAGTATTCTATTTAGAGTAGTAACATCTGTATTCAGCTTTAGAGTGGTAACAACTGTATTCTGCTTTAGAGTAGTAACAACTCTATACATCTTTAGAGTAAGAACAAACTGACACAGAATCAGTCACTTTCGAGTCTGCTGAATAACATTCATGCAGTAATTTCCACTGTATCGTCGCTTACAAGGGATAATACTGATATTCCCTGGTGATTAGTAATAAACCACATGTATATTTATGTATATCAATTATAATTATTACAGTGGTGTATACATATCATGTCCTAGTATGTCTTTCTTTCTGCAAGTGTGCATCTCTTGAGTAGGGAATACCCGCTGTATTCTCTGTCACTGACATTGACTGAGCGATGTATATGTATCTGTTTCGATTCTATGTAGGATTCCTTTTGTGGGATATGGTTCTTTGTCTTGAATCATCCTGACAACATCAGTTTTAAATCAGACATGGTTTTCTCACGGACAATTTCAAGCATGCTGTTCACAGTTTTTCTCACACTTTTCTAGTTATTTTTTATTAAAATTTACAGTTATAATTTTAACTTACCCTTTTGTTGATTCACTGAACAAGTGTGAACTTGTGACGTGATTGGTCTATCATAAGTCTGCATCTGATATAGATTGATGTGTTTGTCTGAACTATCTTCCTATTCCACACTTCTCTAATCAATGTGCAGCATTCCCCTATGTGTTGACATTGTGTAAATGGTTGTCCGAGAGTGTGAAGGATAGGTTAGGAACATTATCTTTTAATCTAGTGTAGAAAATAGTCAACTATCCGGGAGTAGATCATAGGATCTCTCGGTATCCTATGACACGACTGTATTCTTCAACCATACTTGTCGTTAGTGTTGAAACATGATCTCCACTCTATGACTAACATCCGATGCAACCTAAACAATGGGCGGACAATGATGACTATTCAGTGATATTATAAGAATAGTATATGTGTTTGGTTTCATAACTTAACATCATAGGTTCACAAACCCAAAACACACACACACACACGCATACAGAGAGAGAGAGAGTGAGAGAGAGAGAGAGAGAGAGAGAGAGAGAGAGAGAGAGAGAGAGAGAGAGAGAGAGAGAGAGAAGAGAGTGAAATAGAGATAAATGCATAGATAACTGTACCAGTCATTGGGAAGTTCTTGTAGTATATAGATATACATCGTCTATCTCCGTATCTTGAGGAGACATTGACAGTCATGACTCCCCAACCTCTATACCATGGGTTATTTTGATGAAGTAAATGTCAAATATACTGTATTTGTTGCCCAGTTCGTTTTGGTTTCCATATAAAAGTGCATCTGTCTATGTATTCTCCTGCCTTATTTAGCCTATTATTTTCCCCACATGAAGATACATATTTTACTTCATCTCTTTTCTTTGTGTACTCAGTACATTTCATCTGTTTTCAATTTATTGTTACGGTGGGTGATTGTTTAAATCCTGCAGTTCTCAATACATCATCATATGTTTTCTTTTCTGCCTACGATATTCTCAACTTCCTTCTCTGCCTACGACATTCTAAACATTCTACTCGGCCTATGCCATTCTCAACATTCTTCTCGGCCTACGATATTTTAAGCATCCTTCTCTGCCTACGATATTCTCAATATCCTTCTCTGCCTACGACATTCTCAACATCCTTCTCTGCCTACGCCATTCTCAAGATTCTTCTCTGCCTACGCCATTCTCAACATTCTTCTCGAAATCTGCGCCTACATTGTATCCAGTATCGTAACCATTTAATTCTTTATTGTCCAATACCCCCATAAGTACAGAAGAATAAGCCACGCACTGCTTCTGAATCAGTTGAATGTTGTGCTTATTGTGAAATTCCCGTTTCGGAACAATTAGATAATTAAATATTTGCCACATTTATTGGACATTATAAATAACAAATATCCGGAAGAATAGCTGCATTATGCCGAGAAGTAAACGCGTAACAACAGAAGTTCTTGTGTTGAGTAAGACCAGTCTGCTCTAGCAAAGGAAAGCTGCAGAAGACGGAGGCAGCCAGCCAGGAGGCGCACCACAGAAATCAGGCTGCCACGCAATTACGCCATGAAGTATGTCGACAACGGCAAAATGTTATAGTCTCGCCCTGTTTTGGACCCCCAGGTAGGTGCCGTGCCGGGCCCTATGCCTCGTAAGGGTCTAACCACAACTACTGGAGATCATTCTCAGATGTCCTGTGGGGCCAGGGGGCCTGACAATAGAGCGGTTGGCCATACCAAAGACTTAAAATAATTGTACTTGAATGCGGAAGGTGTCATTAAAAAAAAAAGGAATAGAACTAGAAAACATCTTGGCCAAAGAAAATGTACGCGTTTGTTGCTTGCAAGAAACTCACCTCAACGAAAATATAGCCTTCGAAATCAGAGGTTACCAGTGTTAACGATCTGACCGAAAGGACAGGCGAAAGGGTGGGATACTGACACTTGTCAAAAATAACATTACTGCTTCCCACATTGAAGTTTACATGGAAGGGGCTGAGTATCAGACACTTAAACTTAAGACAGGCAATACAGACTTTCCCCTGATCAATTACTACTGTCCAAATGACCGCCCACAGGCACTGGATACACTACCATTAAAACAAAAATGGATTGTGTATGGCGATTTCAACAGTCACTCGCAGAGCTGGAGCTATAATCACAGTGACCAGAGAGAAGAGAGACTGGAAGACTGGCAGGATGAGAATAGATTCATCTTGATTAACAATCAGTACTAGCGGCGCTCCTGTCTGGGAAATTGCCAATTCTAAGCACACTACTTTCTGAACTCAGCAGTCAGCATAAAGTCACCATACAGTGGATACCATCCCACTGTGGAGTCCCCGGAAACGACAGAACTGATCGCTTGGCTAAGGAAGGAGCAAAAGAAGAACAGCCTGATATGCCAATTACAGACCACCAAAAGAAAAGAACGATCAAATCAGCCAGAAGGCCACCAACACCTACTCAAGACGACTACCACGTTATGGACAGACCAGAACAGGACACAATAGATTACGCAACGACATACATACAAAATTCAAGATCGGTGACTCAGCCATGTGCACATGTGGTTAGGCTCGCAGACAGCAGAGCACATACTCCAGGACTGCCCAAACTACAACATATCCAGGCAAACCTTCTGGCCTAGAGAGACAACAGTGGAAGATAAACTCTATGGACCGCTGAGTGAACTAAAGAATAGGCTGTTAGATTCATACAAGAGACACATTGCAGCTATAGACATGTTTCAAGCGAACGAAAGAAGAAGAAGAAGAAGAAGAAGAAGAAGAAGAAGAAGAAGAAGAAGAAGAAGAAGAAGAAGAAGAAGAAGAAGAAGAAGAAGAAGAAGAATTGGACATTTCTCAGTGTCATAGTTCTCTATAGTAGTAGCACTGTAGCACGTCATGATTGAGAAATGTGCTTGCTTATTGTTACTAATGACTTGAGTTCATTTCCAGACATGCGAACCTGAAATGTAATATTATTATTTCTTTGTGCGTGTGTGCGTGTGTATGTGTGTATGTGTGTATGTGTGTGTGTGTGTGTGAGTGTGTTGTGTATGTATGTATGTGTGTGTTGTTTGTGTAGATTGCGTGGAAGAAATCATTGATGATTCAACGGGGAAAACGGAATTTACCTGCAAAGCGTTGTGGAACGAAATGGGCACGACAAGAGACATAGAGCGCCCTGCTCAGCCAATGCACCTGTATTCGGCCCCTGTCGTCTTGACTTGTCTTGCTACTGGATTCAGATGGACTCAGTGGAGACAGTGTGGTCGACGAATTGAGCAACTTTTCCCTACTTTAATACAATCCCTTGCGCAAGTCATTCTTCATCCAATGAAGAATCAGATTTCTCTGGACTGGTCACCTGACTAGCAGATCACAGGCTCCCTAAACGAATTGTTTACTGTGCGCTGCGCTGTGGTAATCACTCCCAAGGCGGCCAGAGGAAACGCCTTGAAAACACTCTGAATATTTCACTAAAAGCTTTTGGAATTCATCACGACAATTGGAAGACTGCTGCAAAAGACCGAAATCCGTGGCGTACATCATTACGCAAGGATGTAGTCACCTGTGAAGTTAACAGGACTGCAAGAGCTGTGAAAAAAGGCTTGACTAAAAAGCTACTGTAGGAGATCCACCTCCTGGAACGTCTAGCATTCTTTGCCCACATTGTCAATGAACATTTTGAGCCAACAAGTCAGTCATGTCAGTCATAAGAACTCCGACGCGGAGCAAACACGGCAGGGGACTTCAGATCTTCAGAAGAAACCCCCTTCCCCAAGCATTTCGGACCCTTTAATTTCTTAATACTTTCTGGGGGCGGTCCCGTCCGGGTCATGACTCCGGGCGTCTGTCCCCTGCCGTGGTGACGTTCTTTCGGTCATGTTCGTTACCCCTGATTTAAGCTTGTCCCTTCGTTGTTACCTTGTCCACTTTAAAGTCCTCCCTCCCTCGGTGGGGGGAGACCGTGCAGTCTGTGTCTGCCCCGTGACACGTGTGGTCGTGGGATGCTTGATTTATCCCCCCCCCCCCACGGCCTCCGTCGCCTCCACTTATCTCTGTTGCCGTGTGCCTTCCTTGCGCTCTGTTCACGGCGTCACACCACTTTAGGAAGCCGGATTCTTCCTTTCTACACGGACCCACCGCTTGGTCTGTCTGCAACTGACTAGACCACATAGTATGCGTATCTCGTGTCATACCGAGGACGGGGGTTACTATGGCAGCTTTGTTAATTGCACTCGGGCTTGGTGCGACCTAGAGTCGATTACCGCTATGTTGTGGAGGTTGGACGTCGGCCGACATTTGCGTGCTTGACTGCACTGGGATTCACCCCCACGTCGAAGGAAAGGCTGAAAAGCTGACACGAGTCGTTTGTAAAGTTCGTGGTTTTGATTGTGAAATTGTTTGTAGTGCAGTTACCGCTTTCAACCATACTAGTGCCGAGACTCATTCCAGTTTAGGTTGCGGCAATTCCACAGCCAGCACGAGGCCTTTTCAGCTGCCTCAGACAGTTGTTTTTGGGCCCAGGCCCTTGCTTTTCCTTTAATGCCCAGTCTTTTCAACACATCAAACACGAGTAGGAGACAAGACCTCGCGCGCCTACCTCGACGACGAACAGCCTGACGGTGTAACCCTCCCGCCGGAGACGCGCGACCATATCATTGTACTTCTCTGTCTTGCACAGGTGCTGCTCCTCAATATTCGATTCGTACGGGACAGTCAGCTCAGTCATCGTTAGCTGCTTGGCTGACGAGGAGCTAAGCACAATGTCAGGCCACAAGCCAAACCTTCGGATCACCTCAGGGTATTTGCCATGGTCTTTTAGGTCTACGGTCAGTTGCCAGTCCCTCGCACCGTCAAAGACGGTAGCAAGCGGCAAGTCGTCAGCTTTCCCATTATTGCGCCCTGCTCGGACGAAGGAAATTTCCATCGGCCTCTGTCCGTTCCCCTTTTTGTTAGGCTTCATTCGTGCTGCGTTCACTATGGCGGCCAACTCAATCAGGACTTTGTTATGCCGCCAAGTGAAACGCCCTTGGGTCAGGGCGAACTTACACCCAGACAGCACGTGCTCCGCTGTCTGGGCTTTCTTATAGAGGGGACAGAACGGGTCGGTCGTTAACCCCCACGTCGCCAAGTTTGCACCTGATGGCAGGACACCGTAGAGGGATCGGATGACGAAACTTAGACGCAGTGGTGCCATGCGCTAGATCTCATTCCACGTAATGGATCTTTGCACCCCGATTCCCATGACATCCACTGCGCTTGCTGTGCTTGTTGGGCAGCTTTGCGGACTCTTTCGTCATCTTCCCCCTTGCGGATCTCCTTGACCACCAGGTCCCTGCGTTCCTTTGCATTCGCATCTGACCACATTTTATCGTTCGCTAGAAATCCAAACTTATGCTTGCCAAGTTGGGTATGACTCATGACCTCCTTCAGCTGGAGTGTGGCCTGGGTTTGTTCGACCGCGCTGACGACTTTCCACTCCCTTCCCGTCTTCAAGGCGGGGACTGAAGCGCTAACCGTTATATCTGGAGACTCGCGCAGCATCATCGCGAGTCTGATTTTTCCGGCCTTAAACTCTTCCATGAGGGACCGGAACGGGAGGACGAGCTTTCTCTGCTTGCAATACAATGCGACAGTCGTGAGGCAAGTGGGTACTCCAAGCCACTTTCTCATGTATCTGCCTGTCTTGCTCTCCATGGTGCTCACCGTGGTCACGCCGATATCATATATCAGCAGCGGCCACAGGAGTTTCGGTATAAGCATAAATTGGAGCACCCAGATCTTGAACTTGCCTATCAGCCTGGTCTTATCGATGGTATTCAGGCCTTTCGTCAGCATTGTCTGTATCTCCACCACCGCGTTCCTATCCGTCAGGGTTGAGTCGTACACACGACCGAGACTCTTCATAGGTTCCTCCATCACCGTGAGGATCGCCTGTCCGGATACCGAGAACCTCCTTTCCACAGCCTTACCCTTCATGATCGACAGGCTTCTCGATTTCTTTGGCTCGATTTCCTGCACCAGCGAATCGGGTCGTCCAGCCTGAGGAGAGTACTGCAAGCGTCGCTCTCCTTCGGTGTCAGGATAGTCGTATCGTCCATGAAGGCCTTCAGCGGTGGCGTGTTCACCCCTACGCTGAGCATCGGACCGTGTGCATAGTCGGATGCCGCATCCAGTATGACCTGCATGGCCATGACAAATAATATCGGCGAAATCTTATATCCCATGGCAATAACCACTTCCAGCTCGATCCATCTGGTCGTGAACGTTTTGGTCGAGAACCGAAGAGAGAAGCACGAGAAGTACTGCACAAGCATTTCTGTTATGTTCTCGGGCACGTGATAAGCCTTGAGTGCATGCCACAACAACTGGTGTGGCACTGACCCATAGGCATTTGTTAGGTCCAACCATATCACGTGGAGTTCCTCCTTCTTCGTCTTCGCTCTCTGGATAGCATTCCAGATCATGGTACTGATTTCGAGACAACCGGGGACTCCGGGTAGCCCCCCTTTTTAAACCGCTGTCTCGATGTACTTGTTCCCCGTCAAGTACTTCGTGATCCGACTGGCCATGATCGAGAAGAATATCTTCCCCTCAACGTTCAGAAGAGAGATCGGTCTGAATTGGTTAATGCCGGCAGAGTTTTGCTCTTTGGGAATGTAGATTCCGTTGGCCGTCATCCACTCCATGTTGACATGCTTCTGCTTCCACGCGGATCTCAGTATCCGGTGTAGTTTCATAAGTACGTTCAGGCATCTTTCATAGACTGTATAAGGCACACCGTTGGGCCCCGGTGCTGACTTGTTTTTGGCCTTTTTCACTACTGCAACCACCCCGCTCCTCACTGGAGGCCGGGCATTGAACTCCACAGTTGGTTTTGCCGGGCCCGCGAGCCCCTCGATTTCTCCAAGTAGGACGTTCCGTTGGGCATCGGAGTACGTCTTCACGAGGTGGTTCTCTAACTCATCTTTGCTGGCGTCGAGGACGCCTGATCGCGGCTGTTCGAACAAGCCTCGTGCAAACTCGTATGGTTCCCGGAAGAACCTCTCACGTTCCTTCCGGGTTTTCCGCCTATTTCTGCAAAACTTTTCCGCTCGGGAGAGGGCGTTGTGCCTGGCTTTCAGATGTTGCCACACCTGGCGCAAGCCCTCCTTTTCATGTTCGGGAGCTGCTTTCCAACGTTTCCGAGCGGAATTCTTTCCTTTCCTCACCTCCTCAAGCAGTCTCTGCCGCCGCGTCTTCTGCGGCAGAGCTGCTTCCCTCCTCTCGCTGCTACCAAAATGACTCAGCGAGTGGAGGTACACAATTTCACCGAACTTTACTAGTTTCTCCTCAAGGGATATGTGTTTTAGTTCTTCGTCTAAAACACGGGATATCGTTGCGTCTAGTGACGCCCGCTCTTCCTTCCTGTTGGCACTCGGGAACTTGATCTTCACCCTTCCGGAAGGGTGCGCGGGTACGTCACATGTGGCACCGTCACAAGTGACATCGTCACGTGTGACATTAACTTGAGGATAATTATCAGCACTGTGGGGTACGCCCTGACTGATATCCTCTCGCGTCTCATCATCCCTTCCAGGGCTTTCATCCCTTTCTGTCGCACCTCCTGTGACGCACTCCTGCACTTCTTCTTTCCAGCATGAATTCTCATCCCCTTGTAGGACTGGAAGTTCCTACCACAAACACATGGCCAGACCGGTCGTTGTTCTGAGCTCATGGTTGGTTGGACGGTCCAAATCGTATCCGTGTGGTCGCCAATGAATCCATCTTCCGCTCCGCTCTCGCAGGATTCTGGGGGTATCTTTCTTTAGTTTGTCTTTCCATAGTTTATTTGTTGATAATGAGGTTTATACAGCGTTAGGGGTCATCAGTCCCTAACACTGTTACTGCTGGGCTGTGTTTAGTCAACCGCAGCAGTAGCCCGTCAACAAAGCTTTATTAGCCATCTCAGAACTCACGGCTCCAAACTTTCAACCTCCCTGGATGAAATGAATGGTCATCATCATTCTTGATTGACAGACACCATAGTTGTATGTGTGCGTTGTGTGTCAGATGTGTGTTGTGAGTGTGTTCTTTCTCTCTCGCTCTCTCTCTCTCTCTCTCTCTCTCTCTCTCTCTCTCTCTAATATATATATATATATATATATATATATATATATATATACATCTGTGTGTGTGTGTGTGTGTGTGTATGTGTGTGTGCGTGTGCGTGTGTGAGTTTAATAATATGGTTGGGACGTTTCCCCACTCGGGGCGCAAATGTAGTTTGCAGACGGAACCAACACTTGATGAAGTTGAGTGGATATTATACAACTTTATAACCGGGAAGTCGCCGAGATGTGATAACATCACTGCATAGTTTAGTCAAACCTGAGAAGAAGGAAGTGTAAAACTGTATCACTCGTTATGTAACAAGATATGTGAAACAGGAATATGACCAAAGAAATAGAGGAGAAAAATGGAAAACATCAGTTTGTGTAGAAATTACAGAACAGTTTCTTTGATAAGTAACGCAAGCAAACTTTTAAGTGAAATAACGATAAAACGTTTCGTATAAAAACAGGAAGAAAGTGGCACAAGCTGGTTTTATACGAAATAGTGACACATGTGACAACATATTTAACATAACAATTATAGAAAAAAAAGCACAGTACAGTGTAGATGCATAGACCACATTTTCACCATCATAATAATCATTGAAGACTCCGTAGAATTCCAGTCGAAATTAATCACCAACTTTGTCGACTTTCAAAAAGCCTTCGACAGTATCCACCGTCCTTCACTTTGGAATCTACTTAACATCTATGGTTTTCCTACCAAATATACCAACGTCATAAAATCTTTCTACAAAGAAATACGTTGCTGCGTAAGAACAGAAACAGGCAACTCTGACTGGTTCTCAGTCGAAACAGGAGTGAAACAGGGTTGTGTCTTATCACCGATGCTTTTTGGAATAGCTATCGACTGGGTCATGCGCAAATGCACAAACAACACAAATATGGGTATCCATTGGGTTGACAAAATTCTAGAAGACCTGGACTTTGCCGACGACATAGTGCTTTTGAGTTCAACACACCCGGATGCCCAAGAGAAAATAAACCACCTCCAAAATGTTTCAGGGCAAATTGGTCTCCAAATTAACACCACAAAAACAAAGACTATTGATCTTACCAACAGTTCAGATGACACCAAATTGAACAGCTACGTTCTTGAAAAAGTCAACAGCTTTACATACCTAGGAAGCAAAATGACATCTATAGGGGACTCAACACCAGAAATATCATCTAGAATCGCACTGGCATCTAGTGCCTTCAATAAACTGTCAAACATCTGGAAGTCAAAGACACTCAGCAAACACACAAAACTTAAAATCTTCAACTCTTGTGTGATTCCAGTGTTAACGTATGGATGTGAAAGTTGGAAATCAACGGTAGCTTTAGATAAAAAATTAGACAATTTTGAGAACAAATGTCTTAGAAGACTTCTAAACATCCACTGGACAGACTTCAGAACCAATTCGCAAATAAGACAAGAGACTAAGCAAGATACAGTATCCAATTTCATAAGAAGACGCCGTTGGAACTACATCGGCCATGTACTCAGAATGGACAAGTCAAGACTCCCCTATCAAGCCCTCATATGGTCACCAGTAGGGAAAAGAAAACGGGGAAGACCAAGAGAGACCCTGCGTAGAACCATCATTAGAGAAGGCTCATTCAATGGCCAAGTAAATATCCAAGATCTACAACAGGTAGCAGCGAACCGCCAAGCATGGAGAGACAGGACTTCTGTCCTATGCGCCGCCTTAGGCTCAAGAGGAAAGACTAAGACTAACTAACAGTGTAGATATGTACCTTTGATTTACAGATTCGTGAATATATTTTGCTTGGACCAACTGTAAAATATTGTTTACCATTTGATATAACCTTTCCTCCAGACATTGGGTTAAGTTTATACATTATCATAACTGGATAGTAGTATACAATGTCCTAACTACTTATTATTTGTGGTGGCAACCACCGATATTTTACTATATAAAAAGTCTATCACCACAATAGAAACGTCATATTTTACGACCACAAGTGACCCAGATATTTTGAACTTGGCGGGTGTGTGTCTTGGTTCTGGGTGACTACTTCCGGTTGTCATTATGACTACTTCCGGTCTAGGGGTGGGGCGGGGCGGCGGCTGCGGCCGTGGGGCGGGCGGGGCGGACAACGAGAAAGCCCCGGTCATGTGGAATACTTATATAAGTGACCAAATAGTCACCGGGTTCGAGTCCCAGTGTGCGTGTGTGTGTGTGTGTGCGTGTGTGGTGAGGTCACGTGATGTGATCAAACCACAGTCAACCCCCTTCGATAAGGAGATAGAAGTCAGTATGACAGAGAATGATTTAGTCCATCTCTCGACGTAACCCGAGAATCCCCTTTTGGATTGCATGAATAAACTATTACACGTTTCGACAGGTTTTCCTTACCCATGTATAACCTTTAACCGTTTGGTGGAAATCTGGTTTATGAATATACTAGATACACATACAATTTTATTTAAAATTAACTCTAAAACTTAATTAATCACCAAAATTTCTTGTATGTATACTGGCGAGTAGTTACGTCAATATAAAACTTTGAGTCTCCATTAAAATAAACCATAACTTCCCGAGATATACATTAAATTATGTAATATTATTAAACCCCACGGTTATATCCCTTAATTATAAACGGATGCCAAGGGGACAGTAATCGGTCCCTTGACTAAACCAGAATTGTCCCCCTTCTACACACCAACTTCCCCTGACCGCAAATCGTTACCTTCGCGCACAAGCAACAAGTGACGCATCACCGAACACGCCCCGCGAGAAAAATACAATGGCTGACCAGCGACCGCGAGATTAAACGATACCGCTCATGCAGAACGCCTACGGAATTGTCAATTAATATGGACGGCCTTCAATGCTTAGTGTAGATAGCAGTCAGAAGATTGTGAAGGGAATATCTGTGGCGGAAAAATAAAAAAATATTCCTATCCGAAACCGTTACCCAAATGTTTTGAAATATTATATATATATATATATATATATATATATATATATATATATATATATATATATATATATATATATATATATATATATATATATATATGTATGTAATTATATAGCTGTAGATAGGTTGTCCAAGTGGCTATATATACATACTTGCTTTGATGATTTGGTCAAGCGGGATATGTGCGCGCGTCTGTGTGTGTATGTGTGTGCTTGCGTGGGTGTGCTATCAATTACAGGACATCACAGTCAACATCAGTATTCTACGAAGTGTCTGACTTTCTGAGGCAAGTTTTGCAATTGTCATTATGGACGAACGACAGTCATGGGGTGTCCGCTAGCGCGCGTGTGTGTATATACATGCATGTGTGCATGCGCGCGCGCGTGTGCTATCAATTACAGGACATCACACTCAACCTCAACATTCTTTGGAGTTTCGTGTGTGCTGGACAAGTTTGCAATTGTCATTATATACGAACGACAGTCAGGTCGTGTGCGCTAGCGCGCGTGTGTTTATGTACATGCATGTGTGCGTGTGCGCGCGGGTGTGCTATCAATTACAGGACGTCGCATTCAGACCCAACATTCGGTGGCGTGGTGTGTTTGCTGGGTAAGGTTGCTGCTGTCTTATTGAAAGAACGGTAGTCATGGCACGTACGCGCGCCCGCGTGTGTGTGTGTGTGTGTGTGCTATCAATTACAGGACATCGCAGTCAACCTCAGTATTCTACGGAGTGTCTGACCTCCAGGGGCAGGTTTTGCAAATGTCATTATATACGAACGACAGGCAGGTCGTGTGCGCTAGCGTGCGTGTGTGTATGTACATGCGTGTGGGCATGCGCGCGCGTGTGTGTGTATGCTATCAATTACAGGACATCGCAGTCAACCTCAACATTCTAGGGAGTTTCGTGTGTGCTGGGCAAGTTTGCAATTGTCATTTTCAATGAACCCCAGCCAGGTCATGTGCGTGTAAAGAGGGTGTATTAACAACTAATTGTCTATCTATTACAGGACGTCGCAGTCAGACCCAACATTGTTTATGCAATGAATTTACAGGACGTTGCAGACAGCCGCAACATTGATTGGTGCCCGTGTGCCATCATGACATCTGTTCCGTGTATGCGTGCAGGTGTATGTACATGTGTGTGTGTGTGTGTGTGTGTGCTGTCGAGTGTATGCGTATGCGTGCGCGTGAACGTGTGCGCTAGTTATTACACAACATTGCAGTCACCAGGACCATGCCGTGGAGTGTCGTGTTTACTGGGTATGATTGGTGATATCTTTTTGAACGGCTGAATTTCTTTTACAGATGACAATCAAGATGCTTCCGATCACATGTCTTATGGGACACAACCGAAACACATGACTAAAACCGGTAAAGATGGCGTCGCATCCGGTCACATGACCAGCCAGTGCATAATATTCCGCTGAGTCATTATACGTCAACAAATAGCGTGTATAAGACGACCAGCATTCGTCGAATAGAAGTACCGGTCTCAGTGAACAACAACCAGCTCACAATGTTACAACTCGTGAACTGTAAGTTGGTTTATTGATAAAGCTTTCACATTTTCGTTGTGTTTCTCCTAACAATACTAGTATAATACACGTGATATATGGTGCTAGACGCCTATATCTGAAGATACAAGCCATTTCTTCCTATAGTATTGTAGGGTGGGTCGACATGGTATAGAGCTGGCATTCGAACTTTTGAACACAGCACTATGGTGGTACCTTAATAATATAGGCAGTAATGTGTAGTCGTAGGGGAAGATGAAAGTGGACCGAAGGGTCCATATACCCATTATCGATAGAAATATATGAACTGTGTAACAGAAAGTCCCTATAAGATCCCTAGCTATTATCTGTAATATCCATGTCTATAACGCTGATAAAGTACCCTATTCTTATTTGTTCTACAGATACCGAGGCCCACGAATACCTAATTAGCAAACTGTGGAGCATACTAAAAGCTGAACCAGACAGTTATTGCATGGCGTGTCTTAATGTCCCACAAAATCAAGAAGCCGAGAATCCATTCAGTCATTCTTGTGATTATGGTAAGGGTGGTAGTTTTGCAGATCTAGTAACGGTTCGATTGCGGGATGTACTACAACAGAACTTCACTAAACAAGAAATAATCACATTAAGCCTGAATAGAATTGAGGAGTGCATCCTCGAGTATAATCAACAACAGGATATTCCAGAACCAACCTCACCAAAACTCGAGCGAACAGCATCACCAACATTCTTAACCTTTAGTCAGTCCACAGTAGCAGACGAGTATTAAAACACCTACATAAAAAACAAAATGACTGTAATATACTTACAGTCCTGTCTTTAATACCTGACCAGTCAGCAATACGAAGAAAACTACAGTGGGTGTGAGGAGACTGCGTATGTATATCATGGGTACTCTGTCTTCACAGACTGTAGCTCACATTGACTACCAGGCAAGTAACACGACGCTCTCTATAAAATATATTTCATCATGTTGAAAGGGCCGGAAGCGACCATGACCCGCATTCCTCAACCCAACTTAAACATACAACGGGTCAACGAGCGGGTAGTAGAACGCTTAGTCGCGCCATACGGACAGCCGCGTCAGCGTAAGCTGAACCGCTTGACCTAAGAAACTGGCTGAAACCGGTTTTACGCGTGGTTCAAAAACTAGTATATAACCCCGAGGCTGGTAATACTCAACCATTGCGATCAGAAGATGACTACACACATCAAGACTGTGCCTGCTAACTGGGTCTATATGACTCGTAGTGGTGAGACTATTAGACCAGTGGGCGGTGGTGATAAGGCCGTGTATGTCTCATCCTACAGAGGAACGACGACGTTACACATCCGAAGATTTTACGGTGAAGCCGACCAGAAATTCCCGACTAAGACGGGTATGGCACTTACTCGCCAAGAATATGAACAGATGAGCGCCATGCATCTCGAGATCCTAGCTGACTTTGACAGACTCAACCAAGTTAACCAAGCGAGTAACGAAATCAAACAAGGTACTAACAGAGACAAGCAAGTCAGTAACCAAAACATTCAAGTCAGTGCTCATGTCAAACAAGGCACTACCAGAACCAGTCAAGGCCAAAACACTCAAGTCAGTACTCAAGTTAAACAAGGAACTAACCGAAACCACCAAGTAGACGCATACTATACCGCCAGTTTTCAACCCAGATACAGTCAGATGTGTGATAACCCCAGCAACCAGATGTGTGATGAGCCCAATAGCCAGCTGTTAGATGTGCATCAAGACACCAATCGAAGCAAGCAAGTCCAACACACTCAAGACAGTTCTCAAGTCAAACAGGGTACTAAACGAAACCACCAAGTAGACGCATACTATACAGCCAGTTATCAACCCAGCTACAGTCAGATGTGTGATGACCCCAGCAACCAGATATGTGAAGAGACCATAAACCAGCTGTTTGATGTGCCCGACACGCAGAGGAATTATGCCCCGATTGTATACAATACTCAGATGTCAGCCCTCCAATCAGGAGACCAGTCTTATGACTACATACCAAGTGACATATACATACCAGGCTACCAGCCGGAAAAACCAACCTACTCAGACAGTGGTGTGAAGAAACCCAGAAACAACATACAATTTGTATAGCTCTATATGTGAAAATAAAATGTTGTTATGATACTATGTATACCGGCTAATATCAAATCATCCATTTCGTATAATGACATTATGCATGTAAAATGTACTGAAATAATGTAAATAAAAAGGTATATAGATTATAATTACATCTTGTTTGTTGAATATTTAGTGTTTACGGTGTATATACTTGTCATATGGTGAGAGAATGAAGAGTAAAAACCTTGGTCAAGTAATAAAATTTGTTAGCCAAATGGAAAAAATTGTGACGACATTTCAACCAGACTTATAAAAAAAGCTCAGTTAAACATATGAAAAGTAGGAAAATTTGGTAACCAAAGTGAAAATTTTTTGTCACATTTCAACCGAACTTATAAAAATATCAGTCAAATTTATGAAAAGTAGGAACATTTGTTAACCAAATGGGAAAAGGTTAGCCACATTTCAAACCAAACTTATAAAAATGTCAGTCAAACATATGAAAAGTAGGAAAATGTGTTAACCAAACGTGAAAAGTTTGGCCAACTTTCATCCAAACTTATGAAAAGTGGGAAATTTTGTTGTCCAAAGGTGAAAAGTTTGACAAAATTTCACCCAAACTTATGAAAAGTAGGAAACTTTGTTAACCAATCGGCAAAAAGCTTGGCCAAGTAAGAAAATGTGTTAACCAAAGGTGAAAAGGTTAGCCAAATTTCAAACTAAACTTATAAAAAGCTCAGTCAAACATATGAAAAGTAGGAAAATTTGTTAACCAAATGTGAAAAGTTTGGCCAACTTTCACCCAAACTTATGAAAAGTGGGAAATTTTGTTGTGCAGATGTGAAAAGTTTGACCACACTTCACCCGAACTTATGAAAAGTAGGAAACTTTGTTAACCAAAGCGGAACAATCTTGGCCAAGTAAGAAAATGTGTTAACCAAATGTGAAAAGGTTAACCAAATTTCAAACCAAACATATAAAAATCTCAGTCAAACATATGAAAAATAGGAAGAATTTGTTAACCAAACTTGAAAAGTTTGGCCAACTTTCACCCAAACTTATGAAAAGTGGGAGATTTTGTTGTCCAGATGTGACAAGTGTGACCACACTTCACCCGAACTTATGAAAAGTAGGAAACTTTGTTAACCAAAGCGAAAAAAGCTTGGCCAAGTAAGAAAATGTGTTAACCAAATGTGAAAAGGTTAAACAAATTTCAAACCAAACATATACAAATCTCAGTCAAACATATGAAAAATAGGAAGACTTTATTAACCAAACTTGAAAAGTTTGGTCAACTTTCACCCAAACTTATGAAAAGGGGGCGGTTTTGTTGTCCAGAGGTGAAAAGTGTGACCAAATTGCACCCACAATTATGAAAAGCAGGAAACTTTGTTAACCAAATGGTAAAAACATTGGCCAAGTAAGAAAATGTGTTAACCAAAGGTGAACATTTTTGGACAAGTTTGACCAAATGTCAAACAAAACTCATAAAAAAAAACTAGAAAACTTTGTTAACCAAATGTGAAAAGTTTGACCAAAGTTCATCGAAACTTATAAGATATTCGCCTGTTTCCTATGCAAACAACAGTTGTATTTCAGAAAATTAAACGTATCTTATGTAATAAGTCACTATAATTGAAGGAACAAAATAAAATTTCAACAATAAAATTGTACACAAAATTAACAATCAAATTTCTCTTTATGTTTACAACTTGAATGTTTTATGTAGAAATTTAATTGTTAATTTTTTTGTACAATTTTATTGTTGAAATTTTATTTTGTTCCTTCAATTATAGTGACTTATTACATAAGATACGTTTAATTTTCTGAAATACATCTGTTGTTTGCATCATATGCCCTGCAAAGGGTATGTCATGCGCTAGCTGTAATGCTTGGTTGCGGTTTTCTGAAGGTAGCACCGTTTGTTCTGTAGTGCTAGAACCTTTGGTATAGTACCGTGTCAGAATTCTGTTTTTCAGAGCAAAATACCATTTAGCGTTCTTTGCTACTCGTGGCTTTTGGCCTATTAGTTTAAAATACTTCTGCAAAGATCGATCGTCTTTTTGAGCTGTTATAAATTTCTCCCTGGTTGTTTCAGGGGATGTTACAACTGGGCTTATTAGCTGTAAAGTCTCTGTCTGATCGATTTGATCTTGCCTTTGAGCAGTAGATCTGGTTACTGCATTTGTAATATCAAGGTTATCATTTACCTTACAACTTAGTGTTACATTCAAACAACTACATTCATGTGCTGGCGTTACCGAATTGGCATACATACATTCATTTACAGGTGGTAATACATCATGAATGGTGATTTGTGATGGAGGTGAAATGGTATTATCAATGTTACAAGTGACAGTGGATATAATACTGTCATGTGGCATATCATTTACCCCAAGAAGGGTACCAATGATGACATCGCAACAAGGATTGGTTAATGCTGCGCATTTGACCTTTCCTGTAAGAAATGGTGTACTTATGTATGCCCATGCAAGCGGGTATCTCTCGATGTTACCCGAGAAAGTTCTGCATGTAACATATTTACCACTATATTGTGATGGTAAGATATAGTCTCTCTTAATGCCAATGAGGGTACTGCCGCTATCACGTAAAACGGTGGCAGCTCTACCATTAATATACCCATGGTGGATATTTAATTTACCTTGGGAGTTGACTACTAAATTGGCTTCCTCATTTGTAACAGGTATGGAATGGCCGTATGTCAAAATGCCATCCTCATGAAATTGATCACAGATAGTACATTTGTCGTGTTGAAATACATCAATAGAATGTGCTGCGTTTACAGGGCGATCTTCTACACTTTCATCTTCTGAGGAAGAACTATCAATCATGGCTGCATTAGCCTTTCTGGACATAGCTTTGGCTTTACAATCTTTCCGCCAATGGCCGAAAGCCTTACAAAGGAAGCATTTGGTGACACGTATGTATGTCTTTCTTTCTTTGTCTTGCTTCGCTATGTAGTTTTGTAAGTAAGACATGCATCCAGGATGTTGGTCACACATTTCATTTTCGTTGTGTGATAAGTGGCAATATTTGCATTGATTAAACTCGTCAGTAGATTGCCTATAGGGCTTTTGTTTGTTGTAGGGCACTGACTTAGATCTATCATATGTAGCGGCTGCTACAAAGTCTGTGCTAGTCAGCCCACTAATGAAACAGTGTTTATTGGCTGAAAAATAACCTGAGCCACGACTGTCCATCTGTTGTACACTTTCACACTGACATTCGACTAGAAATTTCGAAAATGGAGGTGGGAGAGATGTGATAATTTTATCTCTCAAAATAAGATCTGTCAATCTATCAAAATTACCATTCACTTTGGCTGCTGACAGCCACTTAGAAAAAACATTCTGCATTTCTGAGATGCAAACAGAGAACGTTTGTGTTGATTTAGGAGACAATTTACCAAAATGTTCTCTGTAGCCTGCTTCATCTAGCAGAAAATGAGACATAATTTTTGTCTTAATATACTGATAATCTTTCTTCAGGTCATTTGGAATAGACTCTATCACTTTCAGAGGTTCTCCAGAAAGACTTCTCATGTATATTATACTCCATTCTGACTTTGGGATCTGGTAATGATCCATAATACATTCAAAATTTTGGGTGAATGCTGCAATGCAATCACCTGTGGTGTAACTTTTAATCAGCCCTTGGTATTTCTTGTATGGCTGATCTTTGTCAGATTTGCTATCTTCCTTTTCTTTGGAAGTTCCTGCTTTCAGCTGTTCAATTTTTAGCTGTACTTCAAGCTCTTCACGTTTATTTCGAGCATTTATTTCAAGTTCTTCTTTCTTGGTTTGAGTTAAAATTTCAGCTTTTCTTATTTCTGCATCTGTTTCTGCTTGCTTAAGTTTTAAAGCAGCGTCTGACTCTGCCTGTTTAAGTTTCAAAGTAGTATCTGATTCTGCCTGCTTAACTTTCAAAGCAGCAGAACGCCTGTTTCAAAACAGTATCTGATCCTGCTTGTTTAACTTTCAAAGCAGCTTCTGCCTGTTTCAAAGATCTTTCGGCTGCTCTCTCATCACGTTCATTAATCTTCTCCTGTAGTAGGAGGTATTCTGCAAACTTTTTCTCACTCCAGGCACTTAACTCTTCACCAGAAAGGTTCATCTTTAACCCCATTTCGATGTACTCGTTTAAACAAGACATGATGAACACTATGTATGATGAAATAGATAGACACAAAATTAATAGTGTTGTTAGTAATTTACGTTCAAAAGTTTACAGTACTTAATATTACAACTTATATTTAGGCCTGATGAACGAAAGTATAAGGCAGAGAAAAAATTTTTTATACTCAAGTACTCCTGAGACAATGTGTCGGACAATGGCTGCTCAGTACTGCCCGAAACCACACTGGTTTTTAATTCAGGTCGACAAAAACATTCGGAGTTTACAAGGGGCAGGTGTAGATGACACCAAACAACCTGTTATTTTTGGAACAAGAGAAAATAGAACATGTGCAAGTGTGTGGTGTATGTAATGTCACTTAAGTTTTTATAGGTTTGTATGTCGTCAAGTATTGTTGTTAGTCGTTTCGCCACACTCAACAACTCTCTTTTCACACCTTCCAGACTTTCCGCTTACACTACTTCTACTCAATGACATTCAAGGACATGGCCGCCATTTTTATTTTTATCTACTTCACTAACTCGGATGAAATTTACTAAGTCCAAAGACGCACTTATGGTTTCAATAAATCAACCCGAAAGAAAGTATTTATCTGTTAAATTATTACCTACACTCTCGCGTTTGTTCAAAACTCGCACTTTATACCAACAATTGATTCACCCCCCCCCCCCCCCAAAAAAAAAAAAAAACTGACAACAGTCACCACGTTCGCACTTATTTAACACTGTACTATTCGTATTTAACGGTTAAAATCCAATGAGGACGAAGACCCCACGTTCGCACTTGTCAGAGTCTTGCTTAGAGCAAGAACTGTGGCTCGTATCTTGACAAGTGTGATACTAAATATGATTATCAAATAACGCGAGGCGAATAACCGATGATATAATTCGCGCTCTTTATTCGCGCACTGCACACATCAGAAACAATACAGGCGTCGCGCAATCACAATCCACAATATCAAATAGATCATAAATACAAGCAATCAATACATCAATATAATAATACATCAATGTACTCCACTTACAAGTCAAACACACAGGCGTTCCGTCTCCAACGGTCATACAGGCTATCGATCAATACATGCACGAACTCTCAGGCCGCATTCACACGTCTGTTCAGTACGGCGCCCAAGCCCATTCTAACTAGCCTTTTTAGCACACGCGTCAGTTGTGATCGAGTCAGCTTGCGTGACCCCCAATGTTCACGCTGTGTTCCAGCTGACCCCCGACTGCTTAGCATCGCTCAGTGTTGATTGCCTTGCGTTGTCGACGACGCCGCGTTATAACTGTGGTGTTTATCATAGTTCAGCCTTGCATTGACTGGCGATGGTACAGACAACGCGTTGTAACTCCGGGTGAGACTCTGACATACCCATGGCTGAGAAATGCATTACCACGGCCAGGCGGTCGGATCTATTCATTCTACAGCACGAGGTCCAGTTGTGTCGTGTGCAGAAGTTGCCGGCCTGTGAATGTAACCGCCTGCGGCCATGTTTAACAGGACTGGTGTAAGTAGGGTTTAGAAGAGTTGTGTGTGTACCATTGTATAAGAACGCTTCGCCTGGATAGCAGGCCGTACTACAATAAGTGTGTAAAAAGATATTGTGGGTAGATGGAACATGGAACCGACCAGTACTTGTGTCGCATAGAAACAATACATGATGCCATTTTATAACTCTGAGGCAACGAGTTGTGTTCACTGTGTGTCAGCGTACAATCCACAAAGATATAGAAATGGTTCATGCAAACGAAAGAAGAGTATCATCATCATGGTGTTTATTCGCTACCAAGGGCCTATACATCGCCACAATTGACCGACTCTAGTGGCAATTGGTTATTCTATCGACACAGAATGATCAGTGGTGTATTTGATACATTTCTGCTCCATTCCGGAATTTTAAGTTACAGTAAACTGAAAATTTACACGGCCGGAACATATCTTTATCATCATTGTGTGGTAAAACATTTGCCAACATTGATTCTTGTGAATTTAAGTTTTAAAGTAGCGTTAATTTGTTTGATTTTTGTTTTTCCACAAACGGAAACGCCCACGAGTATGCGGCCTCGTCGAATGACTTCAGATCAAGCTAGGTTATTGTTCGAAACACTTTTAAACAACAGTGATTCCGATTTGAGTGAAGATTCAGAAAGAAGTTTTATTTGTGAGTCTAAAGTTTTAGCACGTGGTGATAAAGAAACCAGTGATAGTTCGTCATCAGCTGAGGTGTCTGGCAATGAATGTTCATCTTACAATGAATGTCGGGGTGTCACAATTACTTCTCAGCGCAAAGGAAAGCAAACAGTACAAAATAAGAATACAACTGGAGGAAAAAACTCGAATTTACAAGCTTCTGTAGAGCGTGATGCACCTCTGCCATCATCATCGACATGGCAAGATGTGTCAGAAATGGGGGGGGGGGGGGTGGGGACCCAAGTTTGAGTTTCGTCCTCGAAGGTCTCACGTCAACTCTAAACTTTATCAACTTCAAACACCTATGGATTTTCTCAATGTGTTTTTTGATGATGACATTGTGGATTGTTTAATTTAAAATGTAAATAAATATGCAGAATAGATGTTGATGAAGAACACTCCTAAAAGAAAACATTCTAGTCTGTTATCCTGGACTCCACTCACGAAGCACGAATGGCTGAAGTTTACGTCTGTCATTATTGCTATGGGACTTGATCCAAGACCATGTATCCAAGACTATTAGAGTACAAATGCACATTTATATACTCATTGGCATGCCACTATGTTTCCCAGGAATCGATTTGAATCTATTTATCACACCATGTTTGACGTATGTGAACCAAAGGCAGCAGGTGCAAAAAAAAAAAATCGATCCAATTGTTGACATGATTCTGAAGAAATCCATGATGCATTTTACCCATTTGAAAATGTGTCCATTGATGAAATGATTATTGGGTGGAAGGGCAGATTTCAGCACAGACAATACAATGCAACAAAGCCTCACAAGTACCACATCAAAACATTTGGCCTTTGTGATTCTGCGACTGGCTATGTGGTGAATTAAAAAATTTACTATGGAAGAAACACCGAATACATTCCGGATTTGGATCCCACAACTGCTCATGCAGTGAAAGTGTTTGCCACACTACTGAATTTTCTCGGAGCTGGCCATCACATCTTTGCTGAGAGATTCTACACTTCGAAAGCTCTGATTGATTATCTGCGTTCCAACAATTTCAATTATACAGGGACACTGAATGTCAACCGAGTGGGCTTCCGAACAATAACCTAGCTTGATCTGAAGTCATTCTACGAGGCCGCATACTCGTGGTCGTTTCCATTTCCATTCCATTTAGAAATGTGGTGTTTCTTCAGTAAATTCAACAGGATTAGCAGTGATTTAGCAGTGATCAGGATATCAACGCCCCTTGGTAAGTGCAATGTTTTCATCATTTTTACCTCTTTTTGTGTAATTATATTATTATTTTTTTATTATATTTACAACCTATAGCAATAATTCCAATACCAACATATTCCTTGTGTAATCCTCTTTATTTTGATATATAATACAACATTTCTGCTACAATTTTAACCATTTTCATAACATTATTGTGACACACACCTACTTCCAATTTTCTGCCATTATTTTTTTCATTTTGTGTGAAAAATACATGGTTCAGAATATGCAGCAAAACTTCCTTTTGGGAAATGTTAATGAGCAATACTGTTTATATTGTTATGACATGTGGTGTTTGTTTGATTATTCAGTAGATTAAACATGATTAGCAGTAGAGCAGTATAGAAAACACCTTATAAGTGCAATGTTTTCATCATTTTTACCTCTTTTTGTCAAATTATTTTAGAAATTATATTATTATTTTTATTATATTTACAACCTATATCGATAATTCCAATACCAACATACTCCTTGTGCAATTCACATTATTTTGATATATAATACAACATTTCTGCTACAATTTTAACCATTTTCATAACATTATTGTGACACACCCCTACTTCCAGTTTTCTGCCATTATGTTTTTTCATTTTTTGTTAAAAAGACATGTTTCAGAATATGGATACTTTTTATGAGCAATACTGTTTATATTATTGATTACAAGTGGTGTTTGTTTGATTATTCAGTAAATTAAACATGATTAGCAGTAGAGGAGTATAGAAAACACCTTATAAGTGCAATTTTTAAAATAATTTTTGCCTCTTTAATTTCAGTTGTTATTATTAAACCTCTCATTATTGTCATAATATTTGTAACCTATCAATTAATTATTAAGACTGTCATGTTCCTTGTGCAATCCTCTTTAATTTCATATATAATACAATATATCTGCTACCATTTTAACCATTTTAAAAGCATTATTGTAACAATAATTGTAAATGACTTCCAATTTTCTGCCATGAATTTCTGTTTGGTCAGGACCCAATTTTTGTTTGGTAGCGAAAGAGTTAACTATTTGTTTATAGACCACCACCGCCATAAATGAAGACTGGGCAACCAAAAGGTTATCATGTCCACCCCATACACCGTAGGACATTAGTTTGATCCTCGTCTAGGCTAGGAAGATTTTTTTTTTTTAATCCAAGCATGTACACTACACACGTAGGCAAGTGTCATTTACTCCTTAACTCTTAAGAAACATCCTGACACACACCATTCATTCATTCATTCATTCATTCATTCATTCATTCAGTAGCATGTCCTTTGCAGAACCTCACCCGTAATAACCTTCCGGAAAACCTCTCGATCATAATTAAGATGTCCCGCGTCGGATACACCCATCTGGAGATCATCCGCCACATCCTGCACCCATCTTCTCTTTGGCCTTCCTCTTCCTCTCTTCCCAGGCATATACCCCTCCATTATTGTTCACTCCAAACTTTCATGACGTTTCAAGTGACCAAAATATTTCAATTTTCTTTGTTTGATCGTCTTTAATAGCCAACCTTCTTCAATATTCAGCTCTTGAAGTATGGGTGCATTTGTTCTTTTCTTTACCCAAGATTTTCTTAGAACTCGTCTATAACAATTTTGTTTGTAAGTGTCCAGGTCTCACAGGCGTATGTTGCAATGGGAAAGATGCATGCTCTTAAAAATCTAATTTTTGTAGTTCTGTCTGTCCCATTCCATAATGTATTCAGTTGTTGTAGTCTTTGAAGAGCAATTGATAATCGTCGTTTAATTTCTTTCATTGTGTCACCGTTGTTGGTAATCAATGACCCAAGATATTCAAAATTTTCCACCACCTCCAATTTTTCCTCATTAACATATATATCTTTCTCCATAGTGGTTTTATCTGCATGCATTATCTTTGTTTTTGCTATGTTAATGGGTTGAGGCTATTAGGTTTTCTACACCAGTCTGTGTTGTGGATAGTAATACTGTATCATTAGCATGTAGAATCTCTGGTATGTCATGACCACCGATATTTAGGGCATCATATAGCTCCATGTTTATATCATCTCTTACATTTCTCATTATATTTTCGGCGTACAGGTTAAACAAATAGGGGGACAGGACACATCCCTGACGGACTCCTTGTTTGATGTCAAACCATTCTGATGTCTCACCATCTATTCTAACCGCTGCTTGGTGGTCTTGATAGAGTATTCTTATGACACACACCAGCAATGGTATAATGTGGTAATGAAGAAAACACAAACAAACGACTATGATAATCATTATATTAATTGTCATTATTATAGATTCATTTACCAATATTATTTTCAACCATCTTTTTATCACTTCATGAATATCTTAATTTTTTTTTTTTTTCTTTTTTGTCGTAAGATTCTCCGTATTTACGTTTGCTGAAGCAGGAAGGTGATTAATTATTTTCCCAAAGTTAAAAATAATCAACAAGTGCAGTTGCTTCATGGTTCATAGATCAAATACGAATTATAACAGAAACTTTAAGGTGGCTGCCCCCAAAATATCTAGTTTCTAATTGTTAGTCATAACACTATTTTATAATTATATGTTATATTACATTATATTATATAGGGGGGGGGGGCTGAGTAGTCTCGAGGTATGGTATCCCCTTCTAGTGCTGGAGGTCTTGGGTTCAAGCCCCGGTGAGGGTTGGGATTTGTTCACGTGGACTTCTAGTAACACAATTTCCCCTGGTCTCTGGGTAGTGAGATCCGACGCCCGTGTGTATTGTTGCACACGTAAAACATCCCTTGGCAGATGGAAATCGACAATGAGTAGCTTATGGACGGAGTTCGTGCACTAAGGTGAGATTCTCCGGACTTAGGCTTCAGTTAGGAACAATTTTGGGTTACACCCGTGTGCCGTGATGTTGATCCGTGGACTAAACTAAACTAACTAAACTGTTTTATTATAAATTTCCTTGCAACATGGCCTCATCATCATCAAGTCCCCTGCCAGCTGGCGTAGGCGTTCATGGCTCTCCATAGATCTCGGTCTTTGGTGTTCTGGATCAACTCTGCTGATGATATTCCTCCATGCCACCGTCTCAATCCGTCCAGCATAAGTTCTCTTGGTCTGCCTCTGCCTCTCTTCCCCTCGATCTTTCTAATGGGCACGATGTTCTCCAATGCCTCTCTTCTCATCACATGACCAACAAAAACTGTTTGTCTCTTTCTTATTGTTGCATATAGTGTTTTAGTTTCATTAGCCTCTTTCAGGCAGTCGTTGTTAGTTACTCTGGCAGTCCAATGAATTCGCAACATTCGTCTTAAAAACCAAATCTCTGTTGCTTCTAAGTTCTTCCTAATTTGTTCACTTACATTCCAAGATTCGCTGCCATACAGCAAAACTGGTTCTATATAGCATTTTAGCACTCTCTTTCTTACATTCATTGATATCGACTTATTGCATAATATACTCTTCATTTTCTGAAATGCGGCTTTTGTCTGCCCTATTCTGCACTTAATCTCTATTGTACATCTTCCATCTTATGTTATAAGTGAACCTAGGTATTTAAAATTATCCACTTGGTTGAGAATTTCACCTTCTATTTCTATTTCACATGTTGGTGTCCCCATTTTACTTTGATAGAAATTCATTGTTACTGTTTTATTGATATTCAATGAGAGTCCTTTCTGTGCATTCTCTGTTACTACAATGTCCAGCAATTGTTGTAGGTCTGTTGCATTATCCGCCGCCAATACTGTGTCATCTGCATAGCGTATATTGTTTATATTATATCCTCCTATTAGTATTCCTGGCTTCTCTTTTATCTCTCTCATTATTACTTCGCTATATAGGGAGAAGAGATCGTGTGACAAGACACTCCTAGCTTTAACTGTTCGTAACTACCCTATTTGTTTCCCATTTTAATTGCTACTACTTGGTTTCAGTATATATTCTTTATTATTCTTAAATCTTTCCCATCAATGTTGATACCCTCCAACATTTTAATCAGCTCATCATATTTTACTTTATCAAATGCCTTAGTATAATCTATGAAGTATAAGTATATGTCTCTCTGTTTCTCTATTGACCTTTCTATTAGTGCTCGTAAAATATATATTACATTGTTTGTACCCTTTCCTTCCATAACACCATACTGTTCTTCACTAATTTCCATTTTTATTTTCTTTCTTGTTCTTCTCATTATAATTCTGAGTAGAAGCTTAGTGACATGGTTTATGAGGTTAATTGTACAAACATCTTCGCATTCAATTGCTCCTGGTCTCTTTGGTATTGCTATAAATACAGATTTCAGCATATCGCTCGGTAAATATCCACTGTTGTAAATATCATTCAGCATTTTGTTTAATATATCTACAACAAATTCTCCCAATACTTTAAATTCTTCTACTGTGATTTTCATCTGTCTAGATACACGGTTCATATATATATATATATATATATATATATATATATATATATATATATATATATATATATATAATATATATATATATATATATATCCATTGGCACCTTGCCGTCTTGACAGACGATAGTTTGTGCTTTAAAAAGGCATAATAACTTTTAACTATGGCGGTAGCGAGTGTGACTGATAAGGCCAATTTGCGCTGTAAATATCTGTTCACAGTGGGTGCATGTGAACACGTGGTCATTTCCACCATCATGCACCATCTTACGTCTCAAACGCTTGGTGTGTGACTTTTCTGCAATAATTTTCTCCTTTGACTTTATTCCATTTCTGATATTTGCCCTCCATGCAACACGTTCAGCGGCGACTTGCTCCCAATGTGCATTATCAATGCCTGTATCAATCATGTCCCGCTTACACACATCTTTGTATCGTAGTAGAGGCCGACCCTGAGATCTCTTACCCATCTGTAATTCACCAAAAAAGATATCCTTTGGTATTCTACCATCATCCATCCTCCTAAGATGTCCTATCCATCTAAGTCTACGAAGACTGAGCATGGAATAAACTGTCACACAACCTGATCTTTCCAATACTTCAGTATTTGTGATTTTGTCTTGCCACTTAATACCAAGAATTCTTCGCAGACACCGCATATGAAAGCTGTTTAAATTGTTCTCTTGGTGTGAGTAAGTTGTCCAGGTTTCACTGCCATAGAGAAGAGTACTAAGGACACAGGCTTGATAGACAAGGACTTTTGTTTTGGCAGGAAGCTCCCTGTTCTCCCAGACTCTTTTTCTTAACCTGTTCATTGTTGTTGTTGCCTTACCAATCCGGATGTTGATTTCCTGATCTAGGGATAATTTGCTATTTACCACTGATCCTAGATATGTAAAATGGTCTACTATCTCTAGTTCGGCATCGTCAATAAAGATTGATGGTACCCCCTGTGCACCTTGTGACATAATCTGTGTCTTCTTTTTGCTAATTGTTAAACCAAATTCAGAACAAGCATTGGAGAATGCAGATAGTAGACATTGCAATTCTTCCTCAGAGTGGGTCGTAACTGCAGCATCATCTGCAAAAAGCAACTCTCTGATCAGTACCCTCCTAATTTTGGTCTTAGCCTTCAATCTCTGAGCATTGTAGAGGCCGCCATCTGAGCGTGAGTGAATGTATATACCACCATCCTGATCACGAAATGCATATTTCAGTAGAAGTGAAAAGTATATTCCAAAGAGGGTGGGAGCTAGTACACAACCTTGCTTAACTCCACTCTTGATTTCAAATTCTTCAGAAGTTGCACCATCAAACTTGATTATACCCTTCATGCCTGTGTGGAATGATTCCACAATGGACAGAAGAGTTGGTGGGCAGCCAATCTTCTTTAGTGCCTTGAACAGACCCTCACGACTGACCAAATCAAATGCCTTTGTGAGGTCGATGAAGGCAATAAACAGTGGTTGATTCTGTTCACGGCATTTTTCTTGCATTTGTCGCAATGAGAATATCATATCAGTGGTAGACCGGTTCTGTCGAAAGCCACACTGTGATTCGGGGTAGATTTGATCTCCTAGGACTTGAAGTCTGCGCAGAACAATTCTGGCAAATACTTTTCCAACAATACACAGAAGTGAGATACCCCTATAGTTGTTGTAGTCGCTCCGATCGCCCTTGTTCTTGTACAGTGTTATGATGCTTGAATCTTTGAAATCCTGTGGGACTTGTCCTTCACGCCAGCATAGCTCTATTAGCTGGTGGATCTGTATAGTGAGTGTGTCTTGCCCACTCCTGATAACCTCTATTGGAATCCCATCCTTACCTGGAGCCTTGCCAGATGCAAGTTCATTTATAGCACACTTAACTTCTGTTATGGTGGGAAGTGTGTCCAGGTGGTCAAGAGTTGGTAGAGCCTCTATGGCGTTGAGGGCATTATCCGCTAGTTTGGTCTCACTTGAGTAAAGCTCCAAATAGTGCTCTACCCATCTGTCCATCTGCCGTTTCTTGTCAGTGATGATTTCTCCAGTCAAGGTTTTCAATGGTGCACTTCTTTTGATCACTGGACCACAGGCTTTCTTTATTCCTTCATACATGCTTCTTATGTCTCCCTTATCACTTGCGATTTGAATGGACTCACATAACTTGATCCAATAATCATTTGCACACTGCCTGGCAGCCTTTTGCACATCCTTCCTAGCTTGCCTTAGCTCACTCAGAGTGTTACGCGTTGGTCTTTCCTTGTTTCTTAAGAGAGCTTTCTCCTTCTTATCAATCAAGGGCTGCAGAGTCTCGCTGTTGGCTGCAAACCAGCCCTGCCTCTTATGATCCACAGTGCCGTAAACCCCTACGGCAGTTTTATAAAGAGTTTCCTTAAGTTTATTCCACTTTTCATTTACTGCACAATTTTCTGGTGTATCAGTGAAAGCGTCTTCAAGTTGCTGTTGAAACTGAAAGCACTTTTCAGGATCGTGAGTGTTAATATTATTAATCCTGGGGCTAGATTTGTGTTTAGCTGTGTAGATTCTCTTTGGTCTCAGTCTAACCCTTGCAACAACCAAAGAATGATCCGTATCACAGTCAGCACTGTGGTAACTACGAGTCAATGATATATGGTTCAGATGTTGTCTTCGTGTGATGATGAAGTCCAGCTGGTGCCAATGGCCGGATCTTGGATGTTTCCATGTGACCTTATGCATCTCTTTTGTTTTAAAAAAAGAGTTTGTAATACATAGGTCATTACTGGTGCAATGCTCCGGCAGCCTTTGCCCATTTTCATTCATGCGACCGATGTTGTATTTTCCAAGGCACACTGGCCATGAACTCGAGTCCTTACCCACACGAGCATTGAAATCACCGAGCATATAAATGTAGTCAGATTTTGGAACTGCCTTGATCACGGAGTCTAACTCCTCATAGAACAAATCCTTCACATCATCAGAGGAATCGAGTGTCGGTGCATATGCAGTAATAATGGTGGCAAACCCACAAGAGGTTGCCAAGCGCAGGGACAATAGTCTTTCATTTCCTCCTGCTGGAATTTCAATCATTCCCAGTAGCGAAATCTTCACTGCAAAGCCCACACCGTGTTGCCTTTTTTCTGCCTGCCCTTTACCCTTCCAGAAAAAGGTGTAGTTGTTTTCCCTGAGTGACCCTTCCTCAGCGAGGCGAGTCTCCTGCAGGCCAGCAATATCAATGTTAAGACGATTGAGTTCGGCATAAATCACAGCCGTTTTTCTCACATCGTCAATATTGGTCAAGTCAGTAGAAAATCCTGGACACATGGTTCTCACGTTCCAGGTTGCAAGCCGTAGCTTGAGGTTTATATTTATATTTTTGTTTGTACCTGGTGCATTGGTTTTACAGCCTGCGATTCAGATTTTGTCCTAGCCCCAAGCACCCATTGAAGCAGGCAGGCTGTGGCGGATCAGCACCCAATTGGCTCGGGGCTGCCCAGCTTGAGGCGGGCGGTAGCTGATCAGTGACACCTATAGGTGTCTCCCACCGTCAGAGGCAACGCGTGGCGCCCCATGTCTACGCCAACTGACAAGGACTTATAACCCGTAACAGTTGCCTCTCGCTTTGATTCCGAGACCAGTTAAGACCAGGGATGGAGTTATTGCCTCCCCATAGCACAAAGCCTGGGCTAAAATATAGAGATCATGTGTTGCCCATGCAGCATGATCCCTCTCTCGGCCTGCCTAGTTCACTCCAGAGGAAAGGTAACACCCCTACATCTGGAACAAGACAAGCTGCAGAAGCTGCCGGATCAGCAAAGCAATGCTCTAACTGTCCGCCTGTCGGAGCTTCGATCCTAGACCAGTCGCCAACCAAGGCTTAGGGCCTGGTCTGCCCTGCCATGACAATTTTGTCTTTAGCTTGCATTTCCTCGCACCAGGGTAAGGCTTGTACCCTCCCAATTGCGCTCTTCCGCCCGAAGCCGTTGGCACAATGTGGGGTGTCGTGTTTGGTAAGCGCCGCCCAACGTTCAGCGCTAACAGAAACCAGGTAGTACCGTCTACTGTTATACGGTAGCTCAGTCATATCTGACTAAGACCTGACTGACATATATATATATATAGTCAGGTCTTAGTCAGATATGACTGAGCTACCGTATAACAGTAGACGGTACTACCTGTTTTCTGTTAGCGCCGAACGTTGGGCGGCGCTTACCAAACCCGACACCCCACATTGTGCCAACGGCTTCGGGCGGAAGAGCGCAGTTGGGAGGGTACAATCCTTACCCTGGTGCGAGGAAATGCAAGCTAAAGATAAAATTGTCATGGCAGGGCAGACCAGGCCCTAAGCCTTGGTTGGCGACTGGTCTAGGATCGAAGCTCCGACAGGCGGACAGTTAGAGCATTGCTTTGCTGATCCTGCAGCTTCTGCAGCTTGTCTTGTTCCAGATGTAGGGGTGTTACCTTTCCTCTGGGGTGAACTAGGCAGGCCGAGAGAGGGATCATGCTGCATGGGCAACACATGATCTCTATATTTTAGCCCAGGCTTTGTGCTATGGAGAGGCAATAACTCAATCCCTGGTCTTAACTGGTCTCGGAATCAAAGCGAGAGGCAACTGTTACGGGTTATAAGTCCTTGTCAGTTGGCGTAGACATGGGGCGCCACGCGTTGCCTCTGACGGTGGGAGACACCTACAGGTGTCACAGATCAGCTACCGCCCGCCTCAAGCTGGGCAGCCCCCAGCCAATTGGGTGCTGATCCGCCACAGCCTGCCTGCTTCAATGGGTGCTTGGGGCTAGGACAAAATCTGAATCGCAGGCTGTAAAACCAATGCACCAGGTACAAACAAAAATAAAAATAGAAACCTCAAGCTACGGCTTGCAACCTGGAACGTGAGAACCATGTGTCCAGGATTTTCCACTGACTTGACCAATATTGACGATGTGAGAAAAACGGCTGTGATTGATGCCGAACTCAATCGTCTTAACATTGATATTGCTGGCCTGCAGGAGACTCGCCTCGCTGAGGAAGGGTCACTCAGGGAAAACAATTACACCTTTTTCTGGAAGGGTAGAGGGCAGGCAGAAAAAAGGCAACACGCTGTGGGCTTTGCAGTGAAGAATTCGCTACTGGGAATGATTGAAATTCCAGCAGGAGGAAATGAAAGACTATTGTCCCTGCGCTTGGCAACCTCTTGTGGGTTTGCCACCATTATTACTGCATATGCACCGACACTCGATTCCTCTGATGATGTGAAGGATTTGTTCTATGAGGAGTTAGACTCCGTGATCAAGGCAGTTCCAAAATCTGACTACATTTATATGCTCGGTGATTTCAATGCTCGTGTGGGTAAGGACTCGAGTTCATGGCCAGTGTGCCTTGGAAAATACAACATCGGTCGCATGAATGAAAATGGGCAAAGGCTGCCGGAGCATTGCACCAGTAATGACCTATGTATTACAAACTCTTTTTTTAAAACAAAAGAGATGCATAAGGTCACATGGAAACATCCAAGATCCGGCCATTGGCACCAGCTGGACTTCATCATCACACGAAGACAACATCTGAACCATATATCATTGACTCGTAGTTACCACAGTGCTGACTGTGATACGGATCATTCTTTGGTTGTTGCAAGGGTTAGACTGAGACCAAAGAGAATCTACACAGCTAAACACAAATCTAGCCCCAGGATTAATATTATTAACACTCACGATCCTGAAAAGTGCTTTCAGTTTCAACAGCAACTTGAAGACGCTTTCACTGATACACCAGAAAATTGTACAGTAAATGAAAAGTGGGGTCAAATTAAGGAAACTCTTTATAAAACTGCCGTAGGGGTTTACGGCACTGTGGATCATAAGAGGCAGGGCTGGTTTGCAGCCAACAGCGAGACTCTGCAGCCCTTGATTGATAAGAAGAAGAAAGCTCTCTTAAGAAACAAGGAAAGACCAACGCGTAACACTCTGAGTGAGCTAAGGCAAGCTAGGAAGGATGTGCAAAAGGCTGCCAGGCAGTGTGCAAATGATTATTGGATCAAGTTATGTGAGTCCATTCAAATCGCAAGTGATAAGGGAGACATAAGAAGCATGTATGAAGGAATAAAGAAAGCCTGTGGTCCAGTGATCAAAAAAAGTGCACCATTGAAAACCTTGACTGGAGAAATCATCACTGACAAGAAACGGCAGATGGACAGATGGGTAGAGCACTATTTGGAGCTTTACTCAAGTGAGACCAAACAAGCGGATGATGCCCTCAACGCCATAGAGGCTCTACCAACTCTTGACCACCTGGACACACTTCCCACTATAACAGAAGTTAAGTGTGCTATAAATGAACTTGCATCTGGCAAGGCTCCAGGTAAGGATGGGATTCCAATAGAGGTTATCAGGAGTGGGCAAGACACACTCACTATACAGATCCACCAGCTAATAGAGCTATGCTGGCGTGAAGGACAAGTCCCACAGGATTTCAAAGATTCAAGCATCATAACACTGTACGAGAACAAGGGCGATCGGAGCGACTGCAACAACTATAGGGGTATCTCACTTCTGTGTATTGTTGGAAAAGTATTTGCCAGAATTGTTGTGCGCAGACTTCAAGTCCTAGGAGATCAAGTCTACCCCGAATCACAGTGTGGCTTTCGACAGAACCGGTCTACCACTGATATGATATTCTCATTGCGACAAATGCAAGAAAAATGCCGTGAACAGAATCAACCACTGTTTATTGCCTTCATCGACCTCACAAAGGCATTTGATTTGGTCAGTCGTGAGGGTCTGTTCAAGGCACTAAAGAATATTGGCTGCCCACCAACTCTTCTGTCCATTGTGGAATCGTTCCACACAGGCATGGAGGGTATAATCAAGTTTGATGGTGCAACTTCTGAAGAATTTGAAATCAAGAGTGGAGTTAAGCAAGGTTGTGTACTAGTTCCCACCCTCTTTGGAATATACTTTTCACTTCTACTGAAATATGCATTTCGTGATCAGGATGGTGGTATATACATTCACTCACGCTCAGATGTCGGCCTCTACAATGCTCAGAGATTGAAGGCTAAGACCAAAATTAGGAGGGTACTGATCAGAGAGTTGCTTTTTGCAGATGATGCTACAGTTACGTCCCACTCTGAGGAAGAATTGCAATGTCTACTATCTGCATTCTCCAATGCTTGTTCTGAATTTGGTTTAACAATTAACAAAAAGAAGACACAGATTATGTCACAAGGTGCACATGGGGTACCATCAATCTGTATTGACGACGCCGAACTAGAGATAGTAGACCATTTTACATATCTAGGATCAGTGGTAAATAGCAAATTATCCCTAGATCAGGAAATCAACATCCGGATTGGTAAGGCAGCAACAACAATGAACAGGTTAAGAAAAAGAGTCTGGGAGAACAGGAAGCTTCCTGCCAAAACAAAAGTCCTTGTCTATCAAGCCTGTGTCCTTAGAACTCTTCTCTATGGCAGTGAAACCTGGACAACTTACTCACACCAAGAGAACAATTTAAACAGCTTTCATATGCGGTGTCTGCGAAGAATTCTTGGTATTAAGTGGCAAGACAAAATCACAAATACTGAAGTATTGGAAAGATCAGGTTGTGTGACAGTTTATTCCATGCCCAGTCTTCGTAGACTTAGATGGATAGGACATCTTAGGAGGATGGATGATGGTAGAATACCAAAGGATATCTTTTTTGGTGAATTACAGATGGGTAAGAGATCTCAGGGTCGGTCTCTACTACGATACAAAGATGTGTGTAAGCGGGACATGATTGATACAGGCATTGATAATGCACATTGTGAGCAAGTCGTCGCTGAACGTGTTGCATGGAGGGCAAATATCAGAAATGGAATAAAGTCAAAGGAGAATATTATTGCAGAAAAGTCACACACCAAGCGTTTGAGACGTAAGATGGTGCATGATGGTGGAAATGACCACGTGTTCAGATGCACCCACTGTGAACGGACATTTACAGCGCAAATTGGCCTTATCAGTCGCACTCGCTACCGCCATAGTTAAAAGTTATTATGTCTTTTTAAAGCACAAACTATCGTCTGTCAAGACGGCAAGGTGCCAATGGATGTATATATATATATGTGTGTGTGTGTGTGTGTGTGTGTGTGTGTGTGTGTGTGTGTGTGTGTGTTATGAGCTCGCTCGTTTTGAACTCAAGCGTAGTCCATACATACTACTTCTTGTAGTGCTGGAATAAATTTTGCATGTGAATTAGTTAGTTAATTATTCGCGGTTCCAACTTCACGGCAACGGGTCGTCCCCATTATGCTCCGCTCATGTGCCAGTGAATATCACACAAAATGCTGCCCTATATGAACAATTAAATAGACAGGAATCTCGGCAAGCCAACGGCCCACACAGGTACACTGTGCATAATGCTGCCGCCAGAATGCCAACACAAAAATCCTCCACGAAAAATTCATTTCATTGTCGATGTTAGTCCATCTGTCCAGTGTAGAGGATGAACCCCTTACCTCGGGGTCAACACACCGGATGTTTAAGAGTATAAGTTCAAGGAGTTTCTAAAAATAAATGTGCACCCGTTAACGTAATAATGAAGTCCGAAAACAAATCCGTGAACTTCGAGTTGAGTTTAATTGATTTGAGTTGAGCTAAGCTGAGCGGAGTCAAGAACTGACATCATTGTACTCGGGGCATTCACATAAGCGCTCAGTCATCATCTTCAACAGCCAGCGTAATGTACCAATTCTAATAATGCCCGTTACAACCAAATTTGCTGACCATCCCCTGTTGGCACATAGACCACATCTGTCTATCTTTATTTGTTTGTTTGTTTTTTTTGCATTAGTCTCGCACTTCGAAAGGACCTTCACCACATCTGCATCAAAACACCCCTCAATGATGCAGCGCCAGCCAATCTGTCTGCTAGCTCATTTCCCGCCCCACCAGAGTATCCTGGAGAAAAGATCCAGCGAATGCTAACAACCCGCGACGTCTGAATTGATACATACCATTCAGCTCGAAGCATGCCAGTCTTCGCCTTTGTTAGCAAGACTTGTGAATCCACGAACTTCTAAGCGCGAAGTAGGCCACTTAACCATGGAAGGCATGCAGACCAAAATCCAATAACACATTGAATACACAAAACTAATTACTGAAACTAATGCTAATGTAATCGTAATAAGATTATTAACATTTTATTCTTACCTGATGCAACCCACGTGTCAGCACCGAAAACTACATCAAGCTATGGAAACAGAAGACAAAATGTCAGCACATTAACATCCCCCACACTCTGACAAATAACAAACAGTAAAATATAGAAAACAATAATAATCAGTGTAAACGTTTAAAAAGTAAAAAAGAGGACTAAAATAATACATTACTAGCATTTAAAACGTATGTCTGTCTGTCTGTCTGTCTGTCTGTCTGTCTGTCTGTCTGTATGTCTGTATGTCTGTCTGTATGTGTGTGCGTGTGTGTGTATGTGTGTAGGTACGTACGTACGTACGTAAGTCCGTCCGTCCGTGTGTGTGTGTGTGTGTGTGTATTTATGTATGTATGTATGTATGTATGTATGTATGTATGTATGTATGTATGTATGTATGTATGTATGTATGTATGTATGTATGTATGTATGTATGTATGTATGTATGTACGTACGTACGTACGACGTACGTATGTATGTATGTATGCATGTATGTATGTATGTATGTATGTATGTATGTATGTATGTATGTATGTATGTATGTATGTATGTATGTATGTATGTATGTGTGTATGTGTATGTGTGTGTGTGTGTGGGTCGGTGGGTCGGTGGGTGGGTGGGTGTGTGTGTGTATGTCTGTATGTATGTATGTATGTATGTATGTATGTATGTATGTATGTATGTATGTATGTATGGATGGATGGATGGATGGATGGATGGAAGGATGGATGGATGGATGCATGCATGCATGCATGCATTGTGTGCGTGCGTGAATACGTACCTGCCTGCCTGACGTTTTTATATCAATAATGAACTAATAACACGTATTGATATTAAAATTGTGGTAAAATAATTTTTTCCTTAACATTAGTTGTGTAGTAGAATCCCTTTCAGGACACAATTGAGTGCTAACCTGTGAACTTGTACAGTTTACCAGAAAACAAATGTATCCATTGCAGAAGACAAGTGATCATTTACAGTGAACGAAAACCCGTAGTAGTGATGAATTTAAACAGCATATTATAACAGTTCTCAACAATGTCAATGGCTAACAACTATTACAAAATTAATAATTCAATGAACTATATGGAGTGACCTTAATGCTGTGATTTCAAGAAAGATTTTTCGAGTGGTTTTACCCAGTGAGATTTCACTTCCCTATATGCTGTTGTCCTTTGAGTGTTCCCAACAAAGTAATCCAGTTTTCAAAACACACTGTTAACAATCTGATGCCAGCACTTGTCGGTCGCTACGTGTGTGGGAGGTTGGCCATTTGTTCTTTCGAGCACGCAATCCTACAGGTGTGTAATGGTTCTAATACTTTACATACCCAATAGATTCCGTGACCTCGCGCGCACGTGTGATAAATATTTATATATGGGTGGATCAACAAGTATCTGCTCTCTGGCAAAAGGAGTTTTGTTAACCAACTTTTAGAAAGGAAAACATATATTTTAGACTTAATCACATTTTTCTTCAATTTATATTTGTCCATCTGGCAACACACTTCCGTATTCCGTTATTTAATAATGGTTCAGGCTGAGCTGTGAGCCACGAATGCACCGCTGTATTGATTTCTTCAGCAGAGGTGAATCTTCGTCCTGGAAGAGCTGCTTTCATGCGGTAACACACACTCATGCAAATTGGATGTAAACTGCATCTGACTGTCTTGTATGTCCACTATATGTATAGTGACTGTTACAACAGTGCTGTTGGCATTAGTTGCCCAGGACTGACCTAGCAGGCCTACATGGATAACATGCTGCTGAAAGAATATTCAAGTCTTAATCGGGGATTATTCATTCAGTCTAGCAGCGTTAATCAACACGATATATATATATATATATATATATATATATATATATATATATATATATATATATATATATATATATATATATATATATATGTATATATATATATAGTAGTAGTAGTAGTAGTAGTAGACACCTTACAGTCTTGAAAGACCAAAGTATGTGAGTGGAATGTGGCCAATATTCCATCACAATGTCTGGGCAGAGCTTCAGAGAATAATGTGATGCCCAAACGACATGATCTCTCTCTCGGCCTAGTCTTGTGTATTCCAGAGGAATGGGTAACCAATACGTCTGGCACACGGTAGGCTGCAGACGCTGGCGGCTCAGCGTCAATCCACCGAGACCTCACCACCACGAGCCGGTGGCGAGTTATATAGTTATACATATATATATATATATATATATATATATATATATATATATATATATATATATATATATATATATATATATATATATATATATATATATATATAAATGAGGTAATGAGAATAAATAATTAATGGATGACAGCTTTGTCACCAATGATTGTTGGACACAGCTACACAAGGAGATGGCAGCAGATTTGTCAAACCCGTGCATATCTCTATATCGGCGCTAACGTAGGGTGTCCATAGTTTCAGCTGTCACCGCAAGCTAAAGGCATGGGACTTATAATAGGTAAAGTCATTGGTCGTTCATGAGGAGAATGTTGTTCAAATTGTTCGTGTGTTTGAAGATACAATGCCTGGTGTAGTATGGGCAGATTTACCTGTGAACTTTCGGCGACCATTCCGAGGTATTATCACACATGATATAGTTTGTGCCAATAAACAACTTATATCTATTGTTTCAGAGGTGCGCGAGTTGATAAGTTGGTCGTCCTGAATTTGCGAACTACATGGTATGTCACAACTCAGTTTAAATGGCGAACCATTAATGAGGATGTAGTGCACGGGAAGTCACAACTCAGTGTAAAAGGCAAACCAATAATGAGGGCGTAGCGCATGGGATGTCACTACTCAGCGTAAAGGGTTAACCATTAATGAGGGCGAAGTGCATGATATGTCAGAATTGTGTAAATGGCGAAACATTAATGAGGGCGTAGTGCACGGGATGTCACGACTAAGTATAAACGGCGAACCATTAATTAGGACGTAGCTGTTTGGATCGTGTTGATGTCATGGTTAGGACATTAAGCTGACAAGGCAGAACCATGTTCAGACCAGGGTTCGATACCCGCACTCGCCTTTCGCTACGGGAGGGAACGACTGACCACCTATTTCTCTGTGCACTCAGGCCTAACATCTTTAAATGTCAAAGCATTTCACATACCCACAGCAGGCTTCTTCTATGGGAACTGTATTTATTTATTTATCATCATTATTATTATTTGTAGTGCTTTTGGCATGGCTACAAACGGCACAACTATGGGGATCGTGGCCGTTGTGAAAGAGATGGCATAGCTGGAGGAACACAGAGCCACCCATTTATGCATTCTTAGCGAATCAATTATCGTGCCCAGGAAGGTTTAGTCAGATTGTGTGAGTGAAGGGTAAAAGCAGCAGTTAATCACTTGCATATTCGTGCTGGTTATTTGGTTGTCAAGGGGAATGAAAGAGTAGACAGTGCGAGCAAAGCTACCGTGGCAGGCTGTAGAGGACTGGCCCGAGCCTATATATTGACGGCTATAATGTATTTTGGCCGGAGAGAAGATTCTTCGTTGCCTTTTCTTCCCTAACAATTACTATAAAATACTGAAACCTATCTGCCACCCATGTTATGAGGCTGGATGTACCCCAATGCTGGTAAAGTAAATTAAAAGACCCTTGTCTACGATTCCATGCGTATTGGTTATGTGGTGCACAATTCATGTTTTATAGACCATTCAGCACTGGATGGGTGGTGTTATCAATATCGCGGTTATCGCCTTAACTTCCAAGAACATTTCCTGGTACCCATCTTAAGATGTGACGATCTGAGAGCTCAGGACATTTCTTTAAAATCCCCACGTTGATGGAATCTCTAAAACATGACCACCATGCCTACAGGCAAGTAACTGCGCTATTTGGGCACCGATAACTTTACCAGTCGGAGCAAGTTATTCTGCTACTGATTGGGATTTCACCCAGATCACCGTCTGTCCTATACTATAAAAATCACAGACCTAAAAGCAGTCTATTAAATGTACCTACATATAGTATGTTTACTCTCAATGTGTCCACTTGTAAGCGTCGACATGCAATCAATAATTAGATTCGAAACAACCACACGACGTCTATAATCGTCATGGACCAGAACAGTGTTGGATACTTAAACTATTGACAGCTGCCTTGTTTGCCTAAGCCACTGGTTCATAGAACATTAATAGAATCGCTTCAGGCTATGCTAACTTTAAAACATTAAATGCTTCTTCTTCTTCTTCTTCTTCTTCTTCTTCTTCTTCTTCTTCTTCTTCTTCTTCTTCTTCTTCTTCTTCTTCTTCTTCTTCTTCTTCCTCTTCTTCTTCAGCGTTCCGAGCCATTGAGGTTCTTTGCTGCAGATACAATCCGTCTCCATCCGTCTCTCTGGTTGACCTTCTCTTGCCAGTCGTTGATTCCAAGTGCTTGTAGGTCTGTATATGTATTATCTCTCCACCGTCTTCTTGGTCTACCTCGGGGTCTACGGTCATTTATTTCCTGAGTGTAAGCGAGTTTTGTTTCCCTATTATCTTCCATTCTTTCTATATGCCCCAGCCATTGTAGTCTATTAGCCTTCATGATACCAGTGATTAGCGGGGACTTAAACAGATCATAAATGTCTTTGTTACTTCTTCTTTTCCACTCTCCACTTTGTGTATCCCTAATGGGTCCAAAGATGCGTCTTAAAACTTTGTTCTCAAAGGTTTGTTACAAGACTTCGTTTCCTTTCGTTGTACTCCAGGTTTAAGAGCCATACAGCACAACTCGTCTGATCAGTGTTTTGTATATTGTAATTTTGGTGTTACGAGGTAGCGCATTTGATTTTAGTAGATGTTGTAGTGTATAGTATATATTATTTCCAGAATTGATTCTAGTTTGTATTTCTTCCCTTATGATGTTGGAGCAGTTGAAGATTGTACCCAGGTATTTGTATGTTTCCGTTCTTTTAATGGTCATATTATCTTTTTGTATGTGGCCAGAGTTTTTAGCCATTCCTTCTCTTGAAATTACCATTTATTCTGTCTTATCTTGGTTGATAACCAGCCCCATCTGTTGGGCTTTTTCCTTAAAGTGAGTCAATGTTTCTAATGTATTTTGTTCATTTTCCCCTACAATATCTATGTCATCTGTATAACAAAGCAGCTTGGATGTTCCTCCAATATAACATTCCTCCTTTTTCTTCCTTACAACTTTCTCTAGAGCCAGATTGAAGAGTAGCGGCGATAGTGCATCACCCTGTTTCAAGCCAGATGTTATTTGGAAAGGGTCTGTCGTGGTGGGGGAGCTTGAGTTTCTCAATGACCCTGAGAGCTATGCCGGCGGTAGCGTAGCTACCAGCAGGGCCTCCCAAGCCGGACAGGTCAAAGGGTAGAGAACAGACAAAGAGAAACACCCTGGTCCTCCAGGTTGGGGGTTGAAGCGTGGGGTTAACATCCCCACTTTTGTAAAAACTATTTTGTTACGAAACAGATACATAAGCCTCGAATTCGGACTGAAAAAATTAAATTCTATAATATTTAATTTATATGTTCTGTTATGGTATAGGGTTTGATACTGAAGACTGATGATTGATAAAATACTGTCAAATTGACTTTGAACATAACGGTTACCACGGAAACCAAGATAAACAGCGGCCATATTGGATATCTTAAGTATTGTCTAAAACAGTCATTTATTAATTCACATGATTCATTATTTTTATATGTGTATATAAATAGAACCTTTATATTATATCAGAAGCTTTTATTGATATCCTTTGGCATTTTGTTTTCTTCATAATTAAAATCAAATTTCAACATTTTCATTGACAATTTTTTTGTTTGGTATATTTTTTTTACTGCTGCACAAAAACTAAATCTTAGTTTCGCAAAAGCTCTTGACAAAATGTACAATGTACAAATGTACATAATACAATGAAGAATAAGTCTGCCAAGACCCATTGTAATGTGACAAACAGTTTTTGTAAAGAAATTGAAACAAATTTTAACAAGAAGGCATAATGAGAAAACGGGGAAAAACAAATTATTTTCATGTTTTTTATGGCTTAAAAAATATTTTCAAAGTAAAAACATTTATTCTACACAGAAAAACAGTTTACAATTGTACCTGAGAATTAGAATTATCCTGCTGCATATGCAGGACCTCCCTCCAGGGCATGCAGCTCACCTTGTCTCTTAATTAAGTTTGGCCGCTCGTACACCGTCGCGTCTCTTAGTTTGTTTGTCCTTCTTATATTTCACGCTGTTTCTAACTCGATTCTCCATCCTAGATGCTCCTAGTCTCTGCATATGCAGGCCTGTAGAAAATAAATAAAACTGGGCAGTGTCTTGAGCAGCAGCAGCTCCAAAGTTGAACTCTCTTGCAGCAGTTACAACTGCAAACCGAACGCGCTTGAGTGAGGCAAAGTTGTCCTTCGTACATTGAGCCCATATCAAGCTGTGTAAACACTCATTTGAATTCTGAGTTTGTCCTGACACACATCTACTTAGTAATTTAGTGTCAGACAGCCTTCCGTAAATTGGCAAATGATATTTCTCAAGCTTGTCACGGTTGAGCCATGTGTGTAACATCTTGTCATGAGGACCTGGGACCTGCTGCTTAGCCAGTGCAGATTGGAAAAAAAAAACCACCAAGATTGTTCTCAACTTGGGTACATTTCATAACGTGGACTTTTGTCTGTTGAAAAACAGTGATGCAGTGAAGCCACAACAGTTTTCCTCATGGACTCTACACTTGTGTTGTTTCTTATGGCTCTATTGTTATAAATTGTCAGCCTACGGATGGCATTTTGTTTAAGCTGACCTTTACCGCGTCCTCCTGTGGTCACGCCTTGCTTTCGGCAGTCAGCAACAACATTGCGGAGTGTTGTTCCAAGGCGTTTACTGACATGGTTGATACACTCATCTTTGTCTATTTGAATGTCATCCCCATATGGTTTGATCTTGGTAAGCTCCGCAAATGTTTTGGCGTCACCATCAGACAGTATTGACGTGTAGCGAAGTTTATGACGGGCCACAGACCGTCGCCACAGCGCCCTTGCAGTTTCCACCTCCATCATTCCAGCAGATCCTATGAAATTGTTATCACAGTTTGGAAGATGTTCTGCCTTCCATGCTGCAAATTCTTCTGGTTTGTCTCTTGAAAGTGTCTTGCCAGTGGTTTCACACACCTGGCAATATGTGGACATAACATGGTCATCTCTGCAAAGTCCTGTAAGAACATCCACTGCACAACCAACTCCAATGTGGGATGTATGGCCTCTAGTCAGCCAAGTGCCATCAAAGCTGAGACTAATATCTAGCACATCAATGCCGTGTAGAGTGATGCCTAACTGCTGTGCATGAACCTGTCAAACATATTTTACAGTTTGAGAGAAAACAGCGTCCTCGAGATTGTTTAACTTTGAATATAGTTTATTTGCGTTGTTGTAAACTGTTTTGTGATGAAGACCATGCAGATTCATATTTTCACAAAAGTTATTGAATGTTGTTGAACCCATCCCGCAAACTAATGCAGAATATACTGACTGGCTATTGATGGCAAAAGATCTATCCCCATCATTACTTTTTGCAGCTAGGTACCGTCCACAAACTAGTTCTTCACAACAAGAGCAGTAAACCTCTGCATGCACAGCTAATCCTTTGGCTTTCTTGCTGTCAGTTTTAAAACCAAGACTAGTATGTTTACATACTGGACAACATAACATTTTGATTATTTTGTCAATTTCCGAACAATCAACAACTGTCCTGTGTTCCAGTTTTTGGTAGACATTGTCATCAACAGAAACATACTTGCTGCTAGTATACATTCATATGTTTCTCTTTTAAATTGGCTTCGTATTTTTTCTGCAATAAAAGAGTCACTTCCACAACTTTTAGAAGAACACGGCCAGAGTTCCAACAGGAAAGTACGCCATAACAATGATGCTGAAATCGAGGCAATCAAGACAGCCACAGGGAAATTACAAAATACCAGCCATGGTGCACAACCTGTGGTGATATTGACAGATGCAAAATCCGTAATAGAGGCGCTCCTCCTGTCTGGGAAATTGCCATTCTAAGGACACTACTTTCTGAACTTAGCAGTCAGCATAAAGTCCCCATACAGTGGATACCATCCCACTGTGGGGTCCTCGAAAACGACAGAGCTGATCGATTGGCTAAGTAAGGAGCCAAAGAAGAACAACCTGATGTGCCGATTACATACCACCAAAAGAAAAGAATGATCAAATCAGTCAGAAGGCCACTAAAACCTACTCAAGACGACTACCACGTTATGGACAGACCAGAACAGGTAATTCTTCTTCGTCCCAAAACAGGACACAATAGATTACGCAACCACATGTATACAAAATTAAAGATTGGTGACTCAGCCATGTGCACATGTGGTTTGGCGTCGCAGACAGCAGAGCACATACTCCAAGACTGCCCAAACTACAACGTATCCAGGCGAAACTTTTGGCCAAGAGAGACAACAGTGGATGATAAACTCTATGGACCGCTGAGTGAACTAAAAAAGACTGTTAGATTCATACAAGAGACAAAATTGCAGTTATAAACATATTTCAGGCGAAAGAAAGAAAAAAGAAGAAGAAGAAGAAGAAGAAGAAGAAGAAGAAGAAGAAGAAGAAGAAGAAGAAGAAGAAGAAGAAGAAGAAGAAGAAGAACACGATGGTACTGAAACTGAATCGCTCAGATTCACTGTCAAAACACTTGGAAATGATCATGGTGTGCATTGGTTTGCTGGGTCGCATTCAGAAGTTTCTGTAATCTTTACGACGTTCTGGTAGACGTTTCGGTGCTTACGAGCATATGCCAATTGTTGACTGCGTGATTTCTTACGTTGAGCAGCTGACTGAACGTTACATTTCTTTGAACGAGGCATTTTTTTTCAGTTCGGGGTGTGAATCGCTGTAAAGTGTAAACATTACAAAACGGCCATCTTGAAAACCTACGTGATCAGTTTCCGCCAACGGGGATCGCGCATTGCGCGAGGCGTTCCGTATATGGAAGCTTCCGGAAGATTCATCATCATCATCAAGTGCCGTGCCGGCTGGCGTAGGCGTTCATGGCTCTCCATAGATCTAGGTCTTTGGTTTTCTGGATCAACTCTGCTGCTGATATTCCTCAAAGCCACCGTCTCAATCCATCCAGCATCACTTCTCTTGTTCTACCTCTGCCTCTCTTCCCCTCGATCTTTCCAGTTGTTACGATGTTCTCCAATGCCTCTCTTCTCATCACATGACCGAAGAAAGCTGTTTGTCTCTGTCTTATTGTAGTATATAATGTTCTAGTTTCATTAGCCTGCTTCAGGCAGTCATCGTTAGTTACTCTGGCAGTCCAAGGAATTCGCAACATTCGTCTCAGGAACCACATCTCTGTTGATTCTAATTTCTTCTTAATTTGTTCATTTACATTCCAAGATTCACTGCCATACAGCAAAACTGGTTCTACATAGCATTTCAGCACTCTCTTTCTTACATTCAGTGATAGTGACTTATTGCATAAGATACTCTTCATTTTCTGAAATGCTGTAGTCAATTTGGTTGCGTATTTTCTTATCAGGGCTTATCCATGTGTACAGTCGTCTTTTATGGTGCTTAAACCATGTGTTTCCAATTATCATATCATTGATATTTGCCCATTCTATTAGCTTTTCCCCTCTTTCATTTCTTGTACCTATACCATAATTCCCCACTACATCCTCCATTTTTCCCTTTCCTATTTTTGCATTAAAATCACCAAGTATTATCTTTATTTCTTGTGATCCAATTTGAGCCATCGCCATTTCTATTTCGTCGTAAAAGTGTTGTATTTCTTCCTCACTACTGCTTGCTGTTGGTGCATATACTTGTATAATATTTATGTCTATTGGTTTTCCTTTGATTTTTACCATAATAACTCTATCTGAAATACACCAGTATCCATTAATTGACTTAGCTGTTTTTTCGTCTAATATTATTCCTAATATTAATCCGGAAGATTACTTATACGAAACAAACTGCTGTATACAGAAGAGTTTCCGATTATACGAACTCGGATTTCACGAACAGTTACGGGAGATCGTGACCTTTACAGTGATTTATGACACGTGTGTGTAGCGTGTGGCCGATATATTGTTGCTTGTGGTTGAAAATCGTCAATTTCGTAACAATTTTCAATAAGTTGACAATTTGACACCTAGAGTGGGTTCAGTAATACATGAATATTGCATTAAAATAACAGTTTACTTAGAAAAACAAATACCGAATCTGATAGAAGACATGAAAAGGTGTTTAAAAATGAACTATTTAAAAAATAGCCAAATTGACAAAAAAAAAATATATATTTTTTCAGGTTAGCATCGCCTTCAACGCACTAAGACTCAAACAATGGTTTTGAGCTAGAGAAAAACAAAAGTAGTGAGTAAGGAACGATTTTCGCAGTTTTAAAAGACCGGAATTAAAAGTAAATTATCAACATATGTCCACACATGGCACCAAGAATCTACCGTAATCAAACCAATGTCTGTTATCGATTGTTCTAAAACTCTTGCTATGCACAACGTTGTTGTCTTCGATGTTCATCAAAAATATGATCGATCCTGTGCCACCTCTCCTGCCTTCCGTATATTCATGTCCAAAGTGTGTGCAATGTCCTGTGTAGAATGTTATCTCATCATCTCATCTCGAGATATTCCCATGGACTCTGTTATTCCTTGTGTCCATCGCTTAAATGGCCGGTCTCTTCCTTTGCTTCCATCTGGTCTGTACATCATTGCTTGTTGTGGTATACTGTTAGTTGGTAACCTACATGCATGGTCAATCCATTTGACTTGCTGCCTTCTATTTAAATCCACCGCAGCTATAACCCCCACTTTAGTCCTGATTTCTTCATTTCTGATTTTATCTTTTCTTGATACATTGAGTATTCTTCTCAGAGATCTCATGTCTGTTGTGGTGATTCTTTTCTCTTTTTCTGTCAATGTCCAGATTTGGCATTGGTAACATAGAGTCGGTAGGAAGATTGTGCTGTAAAGTGCTTTCTTAGTAGTTATTGATACACGTTTGTTCTTTAGTATTGGTGCCATTTGGCCAAGGAGTTGGCTTGCCTGATGGCATGTATTTTCGATCTTGTCTTCTGATTTGCCATTTGATGATATTATACTTCCTAGGTACTTGAAACTCTTTACTTGTTTCAAGGGATGTTCGTTTAGGTGAATTGTTGTTGTTTTTACTTCTTCTTTAGTTATAGTAACTACCTCTGTTTTACTTGTGCTAATTTTCATGTTATGTTCCCTACACATTTCGTTTAGACTATTCTTGTGGTCTTGTAATTCAGCTTCTGATTTTGCTATTAGTGATTGGTCGTACTCAAACCAAACAGGAGTTCTCTAATGGTTTAATTTGCAGATGGTTCTTCTTCTGTGTTCTCGTCATGCGGTGTTCCTTCGGTCTCTGTTTGACTGATTTTTAAAAAAAATTTAAAAACATTTTTACATATGTTGTCAATATATGTTATGAACAACAGAGGGGACATGACACAACCTTGTCGTACTCCGGATCTTATGGTAAAGGGTGTTAAGTGTCCTCCCTTTGCTCTCACTATGCAATCATTGTTGTTGTATAAGCTTCTACATAGTTTTGTTAGATGTTTACTCACTCCATTTTTTAAAGGATTTCCCACAGCTTGTTTCTATCTACTCTATCAAATGTCTTCTCTTGGTCGACAAATGCTAAGTAGAGTGTTTCATTGAATTCGATTGATTTTTCTATACGTTGACTAAAAGCAAAAATGGCATATGTGCATTCTTTGTATTTCCTAAATCCAAGTTGTGTTTCGCTTAGCTGGGGTTCTATAATAGTTCGTAATCTTTTCTCATGAATTTTGTAAAATACTTTCCTAGTATGACTCAAAAGAGAAATGGCTCTGTATTGTGTGCAGTTTCTGTTGCTGCCTTTGTTTTTTTGTTGTTTTTTTTTTTCAAATCGGGATAATATATGGTGTTCCCCAGTCTCGTGGTGTCTGTTGTTCTACCCAAACATGGTTGAATAATCTCAGTTATCAGTTATCAGTTGGGGTATCTTCATTTCACTCCGGACAGGTCCATAGGTGCTCAAATCCTCACCCCAGCATATGCATCAGTGTCCGATGGCTAATAGTGCCAGTTCTGTGTTGGCTGACGAGGCACCTTGTTTTACCGATGTACCTCTCGCGTCTGGCCGTGCCAATTCTTACTCCCAAGTCTTTCATCCTGGACAGCGATGTGGATTCACTGTCGTCAAAGTCCTCTGTTCAGGCCATATCTATAAGGACGTTAATAACATCGGCACGATCCATGGGCTGGCTATCTACAGGGGGTGCAGAGCCAGCCAGTTTATCTGCTCGTTCATTTCCCTCGACTCCCGCATGTCCCGGGACGAAGATGAAGGTGACTTTACGGACAACAGACTTCCGCAACGACGTAGTCCACTGTCTACGTACAGATCCAGCATCGACCTTCTGAATCATGCTCATTGAATCACTTAGTAGACACACGTTGGTATAATGTTGTGATTCCAGCCATATAAAAGCCTGTGTAACTGCCATCACCTCCATCGTCATGCTGCTCGTGGTCATAGAGTGGGCACTACTGGATTCGCTGAACGGGCTGTAAATGCCCACGCACTTCTCTGCTGCTTTACAACAGATCCATCTGTATAGATGAGCGCTTCGGGGCTATCTGCGTGTTCATAGAAGAGCGCGTTGGCCTCTGCATTGACAGCGGCAGGGTTCTGATCTCTGCACCGTCTGTCGAGTGTGATAATGCAGGAGAAAGTGCACTTAAAAGCTGGAGGCACCGGCACCCATTACTTGCCGGGGTTGATGCTGGTAAGACTGCAGACCTGTCTGACGACATCTTCCTCCCGACCCATCAATGATTTGCCCCTCTTTAGCCTGTCACCCTTTTCTATAAATATAGCGTCATGCAGAGGGTGCTGCTCATCTGCACTTATTTTTAAGTATGCACGAGCTCTCCAGATCTTGATCCTGTGTTCCATTGTCGGGACGTCAAGGAGATATCTCATTGCTACACAGCTGGTGTCTCTCGTGCAGCCCAAAATGATGTGCATGGCTTCGTGTTGTACCTTTTCAAGTCTTGCAATCTGTGTAGGGCTGACAGTGAGGATGGCCAGGGCATACTCGATGCGTGAAAGCATCAGTCCTTGGAACAGAAGTATTAGCAGTCGTTGCTCGATATTGGCAGTCGCCATGACTCTCGATGCTGACAAACCTTTTCGAGCTTTAGTTATGACATAATCGACATGATCTCTGAAGGACAGGCTACGATCAAGCCTCACGCCAAGATATGTCATTGACTGGTGTCAACAACTCATGTGTAAGGCATCATCAGATTACTTCTCCCACACCACACAAGAAACTTGCAAGTCGTGTGAGAGGAAATAAATGATACATTTTATTGCCGTTGGCTCTTCACAAGTACATAACAGTCGCTATCAAAACCACACACAAAGCCACAGAATTGCCTATCACTAGTTTTCTAAACCCTAATGCTAATTCTATCTATTTGGTTACACAAATCTCCTATCAACACTAAAACGAGGTGCTCGCTACAAAGTCAGTCCCCAGTCTGACTAGCTTGCTCGCGTGGTTACACACCACGCAGAAGGACCTTGAGGTGTCCTTCGGCTTTCTGCGTGCCGTTCTATTTGGCACGCTTACATTAGCTGTTTTCTGCTCATTGGCAATTGTGGCTATCATGTAGGTGCCGTGATTCTGTCGTGACCAGAGTGCTAACTATCTGGTCACCGTCTCCGTGTCTCATGAGAGAACTAGTTAATAGTTCCCCATTCTATCCCCTACCCTGCCCTTATCCCGGGCACTGTGCTCCCTCTAATCTACCTGATGTTGTTCTATCTTGAGGCAGACCTCAGGCCTCATAGTTCAGTCTTTGACACACACCCTCCCCTCCTGTGTTGCGTCATCAACTTTGACTCATTGGTTGTGACGCAAGAGGTTTCTAAAAAATTAGTGTATCGAATTTTTGTCAAAGACTGTAGATAACCTGGCTTTGGGCTACTTAATAGACTTCTACTGCCTATGGTCACAATGTCGTATCACTTTACTTGGTTACTGGCAATCGCCACAAACTTGTCTGGTTGGCGTGAGCCCTCTTCTCAATCGCAATATTATATTAATTAGAGGTATGTCTGAACCGGACCGTTGTCTAATAAGACCTGCCCTCAAATAGTAAATTAACTCACTACCCATACAAAGTTGACTTTCTTAGGGTCAACACATGAATTGCTTCATGTCCCCCATATAATATTAAACAACCATTACACAAGCTGTGTGCGACAGGCTTTACCTATCTCGCTTCCGCGTGTAAAGTTATCTTTCACTGTTAAGTTAGTGTTTCGTTGTCTATTATGTCCCCTGACCCGGAGTTATCTCCCTTTGATCTACAAAAATATGTATGCAATTTATATGTTTGTTTTTCTGGTTGTTTGCGTGTTTGGATGTAATTAATAGTATAATCTAACTTCTAACATGTGTATCTAACTATCATGTGTATGTAAGTAAGTTTTCAAGTGCCATAATTCGGTTGAATGAGGCCACAAAGAAGTGTATCACACTAATTAGTGACTACATCTCCGTCTTATGGGACTTAAAATACTTTCTCTAAGATCTACACTAAACTACACACAACACATTCATCACAGTACAACTTCAACACAGAAAGCACACACCTGACGCAGACAAGAAATAAAAAGTCGCGTTGAGCGGCAGAAAAATCTGCTGACCAATCTCACTCTCTCTTGTATAATTTACATTCGCTCTCACTTTCACACTTCTGTCACACCTCTTTCACTTTCATACCTCTGTCACACATTTTTCACCCTCCCAATTATTTAAAAACCTTGGAGTGACACTGTACAAGTTTGGCTCAGTTTGCAAAAAGTTGAGCTCAATGACTGTGCGTAAATCGCTGCACGAGTCATGTATATACAATATATTTACATGTAAGAAAAAGGGTTGATGGTTTGTACCCTGGTATTATTCACCACTATATTCTATTACAATAATATTCTAAATACTGACATACTAATACTAGTTATATAAATATATATTTAATGTGTTACCTATTTTAATCTATCTGTCAGATTAATACTAAACCAAGCTTACATTACTCCTAATATTTATCTAATTTAAGGGATGTAATCTAACTATTTAAAATGAAATTGATGTGAGATGAGTTATGTACCTTTGTGAAATGGTTAATGTGAAATGTAATAAGTTACGTACCTTTCTAATATGGGTGATGTGAAATATAACACAATTATAACTAATGTTTTTAAATGAACAACCCTATATGATTGATATCTTAATCTAAATGGTGTGAATGATGTATGTTTACTTGTATAATCTATTTATCCTATTACGTTCTTAAACTAATTATACTACTAAATGATAATGTTTGTTTAATGGATTGGATCATTAAAATGGAATAAACTCAAATGAAATGAAACAAAGTGAAATGTAATAAACTAAATGGTACTATTACTGTTGTTATGTTTAAATTACTATCCTAATTTACTTTTAAGCTACATAAGTGGGTAAATTAATAATCTATCTAACGTTAAAAAAAAATGAAAACTATTATATTATCTAATCTAAATATAAATTAAATGACATAATCTACCTATAATTTATGACTATATTAAAAAATTATAATAAATATCACAATGAGTATTTATATACATGGTATTTAAATACCTCAGGTTAGTCGTTGCCCTTAATGTTCAGAAAATGCTTTCATTGGCATACTATCTATACAATTGTCCTGGGTATATGAAATACATTACACAGTCACACTTGTGTCTTATGGGTATTGCACCTGTAGAGTTCGCTTGTGTCGTAGACCACTGTTTTCGTGTTTGTATTCATGTAATGTTCTGACACTGTTTTTCTCTGCTTAACACCAATGATTCACTGGAACACATATGGAGCTTAGCAAGTAATGAGCTGTCCTCGTTCACAAAGTGATATATTAGTTCTCAGAGTAAAGTTCTTAATTTTTGATGTCTACGGACACATAGTAATTCAACGTTCTCAGTACCTAGATCAGGACATAATGTCTATGTATTTGTAACATATTTAACATAGAATATTTTACTGTACTAAGTTAACATCTATTACTCTACACTCTTATGTGGTATCTCTGGTATTTCTACCTCAGATGGTCGACTAAGGGTATCAGCCAAGATGTTATCCTTACCCTTGATATGCTCTATACTAAAGGTGTAATTTTGTAGTATTAGCGACCACCTGTATATACGGTCATTCCGATGCACACCACTCTGTATGACCGTGATTGGGGAGTTGTCAGTCTGGACAATGAAGTGAACACCTGCCAGAAATCGATGGAGCTTTCTCACCGCATAGATGACGCTTAGGGCTTCCAACTCTGATATGGAATATCTGGACTCAGCAGATGTGATCTTACGGCTCACGTAGCAAATCGGGTGGAAGATGCCATCATAAAATTGGCCTAATACTGCAGCGATGGAGATCCTGCTGGCATCTGTCCTAAGATAATAAACGAGCCTAGGATTAGGCAAGCGGAGAATTGGTACATTACTAAAAAGGATTTTCAATTTTGACAATGCAGAAATTAATAATGCATCTTTGACATCTAATTTTACAGATGCTTTTAAAACATTGGAAAATACACTTGTAATTTCCGCTAAATTTGGTATGAAATTGCTATAGTAATTTACTAACCCCAAAAGGCTTCTGACCTGCTTCTTTGTGGTAGGCATGGTCAGGTTCATAATTTTGGTAATAATTCTATTGTCAGTCTTAAGTTGACCTTGTGAAATGACATGACCCAAAAAGTCAATTTCTTTTAGGCCCAATTCAACTTTGCTCGGTTTGACAGTGAGACCGAAGAGTCGTAACCTGTCAAAGACATGTCTTAGTTTCAGTAAGTGTGTTGTCCAGTCATCAGTATGGACACATATATCATCTATATAAGTCACTGTATTCGTTACTCCATGAAGTAGATCTCTGGTTAAGCGTACGAAAGTGGCAGGAGCATTTCGAAGTCCGAAAGGAAGAAAACGCCACTCGTATAGTCCTAAAGGTGTTGAAAAAGCAGTAAGATGGATGGATTGAGACTGCATAGGGACCTGCCAATATCCCTTAGTAAGATCTAGTTTAGAAAAGATTTTGGAGGTGGACATGTCAAGAATAAGATCTTCGCAGGAAGGAATTGGCTCTGCGTCGATCTTAGTGACGTTGTTGAGTTTTCGATAGTCCACACACAGACGAATTGTGGAGTCTTTTTTCTTAACTAGGACGATTGGAATAGAGTACTCAGAAGTGGATTTCTGGATGATCCCACTAGCTTCTAAATTAAGAATTTCCTTATTTAGATTTTCCCTATAGCTAAGTGGGATTGAGTACGGCCTGCATTTAATAGGCTTAGAGTCAGAAAGAAGAATGGAGTGTTCGATTCTGTCCGTCCTACCTGGAATGTCAGAAAATATGTCTTTGTATTCCGTCACTAATCCTACTAATTGTCGTCGTTGACTGTCTGTTAGTCCCTGTTCTATCTGTATGCTCTCTAATGTAGCAGTCTTGTCCACAATAGGAACGGGTAGTTCCATTCCGTCGTCGTCTACCCGATTCAGTACGGTGGTGGTGCTAAGTGCGTATTCTGTATTCTGGCTAGATGTATGGATATCGTCGGATATGCCAGTCTCGCTAACTAGTGTAGTTGCGTTGTGTATGTCTGTCGTCTGATCACTAGATGTGGGTGCACTTTGTTCGTCTGTCTCTACTTCTGTCTGTTGTCGTGAAAAGTAAGGTTTCAGCATGTTGACATGGAATATCTTTAAGTGTCCGTTTATTGATATTTCATAGTCAGCATCTGAAATTTGTTGTATCACTTTGAAAGGCCCTTGCCATGAAGTTAACATTTTATTATGCTTGTCTGGTAGTAGCACCATTATGTATTGACCAGTTTCAAGTGTTATGGGTCTAGCACCTTTGTTAGGACTGTGATGTCCGAGGATATCTTCACTGTTTACTGGAGTGAAACCATTCTTCTTCTCCCAGACAGATATTTCTTCATCTGTACAGTGCTTTAGCTGGGGCAGACACCCAAGAATTAACTCAGCACAAGGGTTGTCTAGTATTGCACAAGTAAAGGTACCAGAAAGGAACGGGGTGTTATATGGGCTCTTGCCAGAGGATAGGTTTCTATATTACCAGAAAAAGTTCGGCATTTTACAGAGTCACCAGTATAATCCTTTGGATTAACAAGTTCCTTTTTCACACCAATAATAGAGCTCCCACTGTCTAGCAAACATCGGCATGGCTTCTCATTGACCAACGCAGAGTGAAACAATAGATTGCCTCTGGAGGCTATAACTGCATTTGCATTCTCTACGGAGAATGTTACAAAATGCCCACATTCTAATTTTCCGTCTGCATGAAATTGGTGACATTGGACACAATTGTCAAAGCTTAATACATCGCTCATACAACACACATCTTCAGATTGCTTGAAAGGTAATACATTTTCAACTTAACACTCAGTCTCACTACCACTATCAGAAGATGTATCAATCAAAATAGCATTGTTGGCTTTCATACGTTGGCGGCCCAGACACTTATTTGAATAATGGCCGTAGCTGGAACAAAAGAAGCATTTGATTGCACGCCTGTATGCAGATCTTTTGTTTTGTTGCTTCTTAATAACATTTTCAAGATGCGCCGGATAATTTGGCGATTTGTCACACATAGAATAAGTGTCATGCAAAAGTTGACAATAAATACATTTTGATACTGTCCTATCTTTCGTGTCGATTTTCTGAAAGGGTTTCCTCTTACTTTGATAATTTTTTGGTTGGTCTTTCACAAAGGAAATTACTTCAGAGTCATTTGAGGTCTTAAAAATATCTCTGTTAGAAGAAAAATATGCAGACCCTTTCTTTTCGAACTGCTCTATGTTCTCAATGTCTGACTGTTGTAGAAATTTAGCAAAAGGAGATGGTATAGTGGATATGACTTTATCCATGGCTATTAAATTTTTAAGTCTATCGAAGTCTTTTCCTATGTTAGCTGCCTTAAGCCAAATATTTAGTTCACTCTGAACATTTGAGACGTAGTCAATGAAAGTCTCACTAGGTTTAGGTTTTAAATTTGAGAACTGAACCTGATACCCAGGGGCATCAAGTAAAAAGTGTTGCATTATTCTATCATGGATGTATTGATAGTTAGATCTAAGATCAGTTGGTATAGCTTCTATCACTTTAAGGGGCTCACCACTTAGGTTCTTCATATAAATCATAGCCCACATGTCTATTGGAACTTGGTGATATTTAAACTGATACTCGACATTTTCTGTCCAGGCTGATATTGAATCTTCTTTACAATATGGTTTGATAATATTTTTGTATTTGTTGAACTTATTTTCTTCTTGTTGACTTCTTAGTTTAGTAGCAGAGATTTCCGCGTGTGAGTCTACATCCATACCTTTCATCTTTAATTGTGTCTCTGATTCTACCTGTATTTGTTTTTCCTTGACTTTTATCATTTCATCTATCTCTTTTTGCTTTAGATCTAATTCTCTTTGCTTTAATTCTTTCTCTTGATCTAATTGCTTCTGCTTAATTTCCTTATCATGCTCTAACTGTTTCTGTTTTAATTCTAATTGATGTTGTCTTTCTTGTGCGCGTTCGTCTCTTTCTGCATCCTTTGCTTCTTTAAATTTCTTATCAGCATATTCTTCTAGCTCTTTACCTGTGTATTGCATTTCTTTACCTGCTTTTACGAAGTCAGCTAAAGTAGCCATGATGTTAGGTAAATAGCTAGCGTTGACCTACACTGAACTTTTTATTCACTTATTTTTCTTAGATATGTTATATTACTTAATATATGAGCACTGTAAATGGTACTCTTTGTGTATAACCTGAAAAATTTAGTCCTGCAAAAAACAGAGCACAAAAGTATGCTAATGCATCACAAGCTGAAAAAAAGATGCACTATTAATCACATTGCATGCCAAATATATTGAGTATACTCAACTTAATGTTCCCGAGAACAAGGAACACACTCCGGTAACACAGGTCACCTTGTTTGGCGCTTTAGTATCGCCACGAGTTTTCTATCTAGGTCACCTGTTTGGCACTTCGGCATACACACCAATCTTCTAATCAGCTGTTTTTCACCCTGGTTTACAGAGCAGCAACAATTACCAAATAGCAAACGACATATTATTCGACAATTTGACACAATGACAATGACATGCCCACGAACAAAACAGAATATAGTTTACTTAATATTAAATTGTCAATGTCCTGTCTTCGTTCTAACCGTATATGCCTTCAAAATGTTCCATTCTTACTGCCGGCAGGTCTGTGGTCACAAAATGGTTGTTTAGGGAGAACCATGTAAGTGATGCCTTTTCAGGGTTGACAAGGGCACCGGCATCAGAACACCATGAGGAAATTCGATCTAGTTCGCCCTGCATATTATTGGCAACCGCCTGTCTATCTCGACCCTGTCGATACACGAGAATGTCGTCAGCAAATGACAGAGTCCTACCCCTCCCGTCTAACTGTTCTTCAGCGAAAGCACCGTATACGCGTTGAATAGTACTGGTGACAGTAGTGAACCTTGCGGCAATCCTGGACATATTATTTTCGGCTCAGAAGACCAACTCCCACATCTTAGCACCATCTTCCTTTGGAGCAGAACTGCAGCTATCCATCGTACAAGGTGAGGGTGCACTTTCAGTCTGAGGAGGGTTTGCATCAAGTGCTCGAAGGACACTCTATTGTATGCGTCCTCTAAGTCTATGGCGGCCGCACATGTCTCTTCTCTGACCTGAAATCCTTCGCAAACATCTTGAGCAAAAACCGCCACATTCAGCCATGACTCTTTGTTACGTCTGTATCCTCCAAGTGTGGGCGGGAAGCAGCCGAATTGTTCCAAGTCATAAGCAAGTCTGTGTGCTACAATTTTCTCCAGTAGCTTGCCAGCAGTGTTCTGCATCGTAATGATTCTGTAGCCGCTTATCTTGGAATGGTCTTTCTTCGGTTTTGGCAGCGGCAGCAAAAACTCTGTAGCGATTCTTCTTTGATTTGACCCCTCTGGATACTGGTGTTGAACTCTCTGGCCAGTCCTTCCATGTCATCATCTGACATCACCAGTAGGTCACCATATCGGATGCCGCTTGGGCCTGGGGCTGTGTTAGGTGATTTCTTGAGCAATGCACGTATTGTCTCAGCTGTGATTATGCATTCTTCGTCTGTCCCGACCCCTCGCACAACTGAGAGAGTGTCGTTGTGGTCCTCTGTCTGGCGGGCTCGTCTTTCTGGTCACTCTGCTCTATGTAGCGTGCAAGAAGAGCCTTACCTTTTTCCGCATCCGACTTTTTCCATGTGAGGTCTGTGCCTTGAAAGTCTGGAATACTCCTACGTTGTGCAGCACCGTTCATGCTCTTATGGAGGTGCCAGAATATCGTAAGAGATCGCTCGGAGCACACCTTCCTGCAGAACTCGTCCCATTTCTTGGCCGCCTTCGCCTATTTGGCGCAGGATTTGAATAAAGTCATCGTCCTATGGACCTCAGTATTCAGGTTTGCCAACTCAACATGTGGCATGTTGCCTTTCTGTATTTTTGCCAGTCTTTGACAGCCTGCCTCTTTCCCAGTCATGCCGTCTCGACCTCTCCATTCCACCATGGTGTTTGCAACCATCTTTCTTGTCTCTTGCGGGAGGAAGTTAATTTTCTTCTTCTGATCTTGCTTATGGCCTCTTGACCAGTGTTGTCGTACGGGAAGGCATTTGTCTTGTTTCTTTGACTCCTGGCACTGTCTTTCTCGATCAGGATGATACAAGGGTAGTGGTCACTGTCGTGATATCCCAGTGTGCCCCACCGGCACCTTGGTGCAATGTTGGGCGACACCAGAGCCAAGTCAATGACGCCGTCAGAGTCACCTGATCGAGTGGCTATTCTAGTAACCTTCCAATCATTCAGGCAGACTAGGGCAGCAGATGCCAGGGCGTCATCCAGATCTTCTCCCTGTCTATTGGTGATGCAATTTCCCCATTGACTGCCTCTGGCATTGAAGTCCCGACAGTAGATGATATGCCTTTCATTCATATCGAAAAAACTCTGTCATTGTTATTTATGTCAGCTAGACGACGCTGGAATCAATAACTCGGTGATATGATGGAGGAGAGGAATATAGTCGAGTTAGGAAAAGTGTGACGTAATCCGTTAAAGAGTGCCAGAAGTTGAGATACTGTGATTTGCATGTTGTTCATGGTGTCGTTAATACCAATATGCACGCTTGCCTTTCTAACGTTACGATTTACAGCCAACCTGCTAATCTTGTATTTTAGCCGGTCAAAACCAGTCCCAGGCAATGGGATTATGGAAACAATGTCTTTGTCTGAAGTGGCTATCCGGTCGCTGTATAGACCTTTCATTAAAGAGTCGCCTATTATAATGTGTGTACAGTCGGGTCGTCCTGTCTGTATATGTTGGTTGTCAGTACGCCTTGCCCGTTGTTTCTCCCATTCAGCAGTGGTCTGTACGTCGCCATGTGACTCTCCCTGTGTTCCTTGCACGCGTGTGTTGTCTGTTGGCAGTGCACTATAGCACTATTGGTTTTCTGACGAATTTTCTTGAAGCACTTCGAATTTGTTGCTTATTTTTACATCAACGCGATAGACTGCTTGCAGTGTTTTATTTTCCTCTGCTCGTTGATTTTTTTCGCGTCTTGTTTAGTTATTTGTTTGTGGTGAAGCTGGGCTTCTAGATTCTCAGAAGTTGATACAGCTACTTGGGCATTACAAGCTTGTTCAGTTTAATTCGGTGTGGATTCATGCTGTAAAGTCTCTATTGATTTTCTTAGCAACTGATTTTCCTCTCTCGGGATCGTGATTTCTGCTCTGAGTGCAGTGTAGTCACTGCTGGTCTTGCTGTTCGCTTCAATGTTCGCTGTAACAGTAGCAATGAGCGCCTTTAACGATTGTTCTATTACCTCAATGCGCCTATGACAATCGCACGATTGTCCATTGATAGTTGGGGTGTTATATAAGTCTGGTGTTTCTTCTGCTACTCTTACGTTGGTCTCTACGTTGTTTTGGAGCTGCTTCATTGGATATTAAATTACCAAGAGCACTGATGGAATAGCTGGCCTCGTGTTGATGGTATTGTCCTGTTCACTCATTGTATGTATTAGTTGAGAAAAGTCTGCTGTGATGTCCACAGCTGTAATTGTGGGCTGTGTAGATTCTGATTCCTCACTCAAGACGAGCATGCTGAGAATATTTTTTGTCTTTGATATGTCTCTACTCGTAAATGTATGTATTGAGTTTTCAAGCTTGGCAAAGTCTAATTTTAGCCAAGATTTAATGATTTCAATACTATCCTGAGCTAATAATGTATTCTTTGAGTGATACAAATGTATTGTAATGACTGGCGTCGTAATAAGGTCTTCAACGTAGGCCCCGCGCCTATCTTGTCTGTGTTGAATTAGTTCAGGCTTGTTATAGTTGAGGAGGCACATTCGAAATGCCTCGTAATAGAGTATATTGTTAAAGGATACTGTAAGACATTGGCCAGAGTTTGTGTGTTGGACGACTCGGCCGACTGGGTTCACACACCTGGCTAGCTTGGTCTTCACCGCCTTCTCTTTGTTTAGTGTGTATGTTCTATTCACGGTCGATCGTAAACCGGATCTTGTTTTCACACCAGTCACCTCCAGAGAGGCCTCTCCTATCAAAGACATTATTGCATAATGCTATCAAACCCGCTTAAAGAACGTAGCGATCTAGACGCGCCGCAGGCAATTTGAAGTCATGTGTTGCATTTGGATGGTTTCGAGACGCTCCTGCACTTGATTCGTCTAGTTTTCTTAGTGTTCAGCTATCACTTGAAATGAATATTGTATCTAATACACATTTTTGCTAAAATCTCTACTTGTGTTATTCTAAGAACTATTTAACCACATCATAGAATCACAACGAGCACAATGAAATAAAAATCCATGTTAGGTTAATTCATCTGGCAGTAATAAAAATCCGAGAAGTAAGAGCTCAGAAAAACACGTCCTCACTACACACACGTGTTAGCCATAGAAGAGACAAGCAGATCATGATATATGATCTCAACTGTTGAAATAACTGAGGTGAGTGGTTGAAGACATGGTGACAAATGGTGTAGAGAAAATAAGGATGAAAGACCGATGTACAGGCCTAGTCGTGAAATGGGGTCACCGGGTGTGCAGGCGTGTGCACAAATGAAATTGGCGGTAACGTAGATGGAATAGCCGTGGGAAGGGCAGTAGCCGGGCAGTAGCAGTGTAATAACTAATATTGAGCACACAACAGACACTGAATGGACTGTAAAAATCGACAAAAATTTGACAGACTACGAGGAAACATATAGTAGAAGTTCGTGGGAATGGACAGTGGTTAACAAAAATGAGGGGAACTGCACTAAAGCTTAAAAAACAATGAATGAATCACAGAAAAACTAGAAGTAGATTGTGAGCTTTATTAGAGCACGACTACAAGAAACAAAATGGACGTTGCGGCCAAAGTCTTCGTCAGCAACAGAACAAATAAATAAAAGACAAACTATTACACGAAAGACGCTACATGAAAGTATTGAGATTACTCATCTGTATCCTAGCTTGAGCAGCTATCCGTGGATGGAATAAACCGGATGTAGTGGTTAACAGGGTCAACTGACTAAAGGTCAATAAAGCGAGAAGCTCGGGGATTGGCTAAGACAACCGGTGAGGGAACCGCTGCTGGGGGGGGGGGGGATTGGGGGTGCTCTTGAGAGCGAAGAAGAAAAATATGGATAGGTTTAGCACTGTAGCAGACTCTGTGGCGATGTAACGGATGCAGTTCACAATTCCGCACTCCAAGCTCGAAACACTGCTGCTGGCGATAGGATGTAGATCACCCGGCGCTTGTCATCATAGAATAGCACAAGTGCCTGTTGTTCAGAAAGCAATGAGAAGTTACTGAACGCAAACTAACCGGGAAGTCACAAACGGCAAAGATAATGCTGGCGTTGACTACGCCGTCCTGTGAAGAACATGCAACTGGCTTATTAGTGGACAATATCTCTAAACAATCTTGTTTCTCTGAGCCTACCTATGCCATGTGTATTGTTTGTGGTCGGATCTTATACAGCCCCAAATAACACAAGCACTGGGTGATTTGATCCCATAATACGTGGTATAACAATCAACTTTACTGGCTCTATTTAATAGGGAACAGTATGAGTGAAGCCTCGTATTTGTAGAAAGACCTGCTTCGCATACCTCATGTGGCACACAACAGGATCTATACCAACCTCTCTCTCTCTCTCTCTCTCTCTCTCTCTCTCTCTCTCTCTCTCTCTCTCTCTCATAATAATCTTGCTTCTCTGTGCCTACCCACATCATTTGTATTACCAATGATCCTAAAATACCTGATATAACAATGATCCTTACTGACCCTATTTCACAGGGAACTGTATGCGTGAAGCCTCGTATTTGTAGACCTACCTACTCCGCATACCCCATGAGGCACCTCACGATACCAACCTCTCTCTCTCTCTCTCTCTCTCTCTCTCTCTCTCTCTCTCTTTCCCGCCCTCACCCCCTCTCTCTTTCTCTCTCTCAAAAATTGCTCCTCTGCGCCTGTCAAACCTCTCTTTCTCTCTCTCTCTCTCTCTCTCTCTCTCTCTCTCTCTCTCGCTCTCTCTCTCTCTCTTCTTATATATACCTTGCATATGTCCATGTACAATATTGTATGAATGTCTGTTGAGCGGTGTGTATGTATATACGTGCGTTCACGCATATCAGTCCACCCAGACTTTAGGACTCGCCTCACAATAACATATATGAGTGTAGAATGTGGTTTTGGTTAGTACCACCATCAAGCTTGCGTGCACACTCCAATGCTCTTTAATATTGGTCCACCGGAGCCAACCCATTCAATTGCACCCACTCATGCTTCGTTAATACATCCACTGTGATTGCTCAGAGACCATTATCAGACTACTATCACAGTCCTGCCTTCCTGTCTCCCCGCCCCCCCCCCCCGCCCCCCACTTCTTTCAATGTGCTCACTGAACCGTTACACCTATCACCCGTCATCATCCTCCATCTCACTCCCCCGGTTCGGTATCAAAAAGAAGACATCGGCGATTTTCTTAGTTGCACACAGATCGCAAGTGTGAGGTAAGTATGAATATTTTTTTCAAATTCTCATTTTCTCTTCATTGCTTTCATTTTTTCTTCCTTTTTTCTTCTCGTCTTGTCGTCACCTTTTGATGTAGTCACAGGAGATCTTCTTGACTATATGTTGTGTTTGTGAATGTATTTGTTTGCTGATGAAGGCTAATCGCCGCAACGTTCTGTATGTGTCGTAATTCTGTTATGTAAAGCTGCACTACATTGTGTCATTTTATATTGTTTACATTCGTGAGATGTGCACGATTTGATCGCCGTGACCTGTATGTCGGCAACGCCACAGTGGTCGGAACTGTTGAAGTGTAGGGGTACCGGCTTCTGGGCACCACTGTTGATATCAAAGAGGTGTTGCCTCAATCTGTCCACCAGACGAAGACCTGTCTGCCCAACATATCTCATGTCACAACGTGTGCAGATGATCGCATAGATAACGTTGCGACTCGTGCATGAGAAGGTCTCCCGGATTCTTCACGGTCAAGAGTAAATTCGTTTCTATATTTAGCCAGTTCTCTTGCCTCCTGTATATTCAATAATAATGTGTCTTTCATGTCTAGTGATCACCTTTCTGTTTGTAGATTCCCGCGTCTTCTGCCAGGAACTATGTCTTCCAATACTGTCCTTACTCTGCTGTAACGTTTAATATATCCACATTAGTATAGTTTCCTAGAAAACCGTGGGACTTTCTGCCGCCATTTCCACTAATCGTACCTGCTCTGACACCGTTCTCCCCGTTTTCTCGAAGATGATCTGTCTCAGCTCGCGATTTTACCATCAGATACCTGCGTCCTTTACAGCTGTTATTATGAGGGCCTTGGGATTTACCATCCCACTGCTTCGGACAACTTTTTCAACCTTAATCAACATTTTAAAATATCAGGCAAAGTGGGTTCCCTATTTGCTGGTAAATAAAAGACAATGAAACCATTTCCATGTCACGAACTGTTTGGAAATATGATGACAACCAAAATTTTGTATAGATCCGATCGGCAGCCATGTGGGTGATGTGGTCAATATCATATCATTTTAGGCTATGCTGACTGGGAAGCTCAGGTTAATTAATTTGTTGTTATTAATTTCCTCCTCTATGGGAATTCAAATACATCTCCACCGGGTGATAATGTCTGATAATAAGGCTTCCTAGTTTATGTTTTGTGACTTTGTTCATATATGTATTGTTGAGCAGATAATATTGAGGTTGTCTCGTGTCTTCCTCATCCTCACGGAGTCCTAGATAACGTTCACATTCTACCTCACCGCCCTGCTTTCAGGATAAGTATGTGCCCTGCCTGCCCTGCTAAGGTTAACACTAGTCCACTCATTCCAGTGAAAAGTTGGTTCTCTGACCTGTGACACTTTGGTATATTGCTAGCACCTCTACCACTAGTACATAAAGTTGGGACTTTCTCTTAATTGAGCTGAGACCTTGAATATATCCAAAGTAAAATGTATCAACTAAAAGAACATGAAAACAAAACGAATTTGGCCGTTCGTTTATATAGTATGTATTTCTATGGAAAAGAAGTATAAACCATGCTTGAATAAATACATATAACATTAAACTATGATGCTACAATAGAAATAAAGGTTAACCGAGTTAAAACATTCGAATTTTTGATACAGTCATATCTCATCAGATGGAAGATGCCTCACAGAGGTTAAGACAGGTCAAGCAGAAGCTGCATTTCATTAGATGAAAAGTATCTCATTTAACAAATGTCTTTCGTTGAATGTCAGAAAGAATGCAAATAAATAATAAAGTATTTTTATACACTTTTAGGTGTATTGGGTATATGCGGTCCCATATTTGTATAGACTAGCAAGCACTGGATTGATGATATGATCAATATGGTTTCTGAAATTATTGAACCTCAGATGGCCTTTGTAACTAACAACGATTGCCTTGAATAGGCTGATTAAAGTAGAAATGTTACACAGTTATACGATTCAGATAAGCAGTGTTCTGTTGTCATATCATGAGAATAGAGGAATCGCAGAACATCGCCACCACTGGAAACATCAGTAGTAGAAAAGCCAGAGACAGACCTAGAAAATATATTCTTTGGGGTCTAAGACGTTGGCATGTTGCTTTATCATCAATAGAATTAATCTAGAACATAAAGGGCCGGGGTAATGTGAAAGACATTTACACTTTCACCATTATAGCAAGGTCGTGGAGGTGTGTTTTAGTAACATTTTAGAAAGTTATTTATCTGGATATCACCAGGTTAAATAACAGAAAGAACATAGTCTATATAATAATACAACAACGATGAACAACAAGAATAACAACAAACACGATCATATATGCTGATTGGGTCAGTAACCAGCCATACTAAACGGTAGCGTCATGTAAGTGGTTTTATAACCAAATCAGTCCACTATAACCCCAGCATAATACCAGAAGAATCTGCAGTAGAAATGAAGAACCGTTTCGTGATATCGATGACAACCCAAGCAGAGATCACTTCGGATGAATTAGCTATACATGCTTGCTATTCTAATATCACCACGCAAGGATACTGTACTACATAAAATGTCCAGACAGAACAATTCGAACAAGTTATAGCGTAGAGCGTGTAAGATGGAGAAGAGAGCAATCAGAAAAATTTAAATCAAAATATAAGAAAAGTTCAGTCATTAAAACTCATTATAGATCAATAAGTGAAAAGAACAAGGCAAAAAGAGGCAAGATGCAATGCCTGCAAGACTAGATGGAAGAATATCATAGTAATTGGTAAGATCTCGAAATGTTCAAAGAACTGAAAGGTATGGCAAGAAATATTAGAATCAAGACATACTATGAAGGTCACTCAATGTAAACAATACATTGCCAACAGTCAAAGGAACAGAACCAACTCTGTATGAATACGAGTTGGCAATACATACGTTAAAAAACAGACAGATATTGTTGGTCAATCAAAACATGCGAAAATGTATCACTCGGTGTGTAAAAAGATAAGTGAAACATAAATATGACCAAAGAAATGGATAAGAACAATATATATCGCAATACAAGAAATTTGTTACGTCTAATTACTTTGCAATTAGTGAGCTTTGATAAGTCAAGCAAACAAAATCTTATATAAAATATTAATGGGACGACTGTATACTAATATAGGGGGAAACAAACATTGTACAAGCTGGCTTTAGAAGATAAAGAGGTGCACATGACAACATATTTAAAATAATGACAGTTATTGGAAAAAGCAGAGATAACAGTGCTTACGTTTACTCTAGCGTGATAGCGTCCTAAAATGAATTTTACTGTAAAACATCAAGGACTCTGTAACATAATTATAACGAAAAACACGTGCTTAATAACAACCGTAAGTACAGTCCACAGTGAACAAAAGGCAGCTATAAGAATGTGTGCAAATACACCGGATTCATTTAATAAAGAACACAGAGTTGATAGATATGCATTTTATCTACTTGATTATTTAACTCGTATACTGAAAACATGAAGAATGTTGGAGAAAGTATTGACAAGATACAATCTGGCCCCTTTATAATTGGGGATATAGCAATACCTAAATCTCGATACGTCGATGATACAGTAATACTATCAACACCATGCATGGGCAATTGAGCAGCCAATAAAGTCAGCGAATCAGCAAAGTGAAGAACACACTTTATACGTCAACGCAAGAGCAAGAAACAATAATTACAATCGAAACACACACAGGCACACACAGACATACACACTCACACATATATATATATATATATATATATATATATATATATATATATATATATATATATATATATATATATATATATATATTTATATTCATTGGCACCTTTCCGTCTTGACAGACGATAGTTTGGTACATTGTGCTTCAAAAAGGCTTAATAACTACGATCCATGGCGGTGGCGAGTGTAGCTGGTAAGGCCAATTCTTGCTGCAAATGTTTGCCCACAGTAGGTGCATGTGAAAACATGGTCACTTCCACCATTTTGCACCATCTTACGTCTCTCACGCTCTGTGTGTGCTTTATCTGCAATCATTTTCTCCTTTGTCTTTATTCCGTTTCTGATAGTTGCCCTCCATGCAACACGTTCAGCGGCGACGTGCTCCCAATGTGCATTATCAATGCCTGTATCAATCACACATATATATATATATATATATATATATATATATATATATATATATATATATATATATATATACACACACACACACACACACACACACAAGCTTTACACAAGTGCCACGAAATGCAATCTAAAGACTAAATGTCATGGCAGGGCAGACCAAACCCGAAGCCTTGGTCGGCAACTGGTCTATGATGGAAGCGTCCTTAGGCAGACAGTTAGAGCATTGTATTTATGATCCGGCAGCATCTACAGTTTGTCTTGTTCCAGGCCTGTTGGTGTTACCTTCCCTCTGGAGTAAACTAGGTAGGCCGAGAAAGGCTCATGCTGCATGGGCAATACATGGACACTATAATTCAGCCCAGGCGTTGTGTTATTGAGATGTATAACTTCATTTTACAAACTACCGTCTATCCAGATGACACGGTGCCAGTCATATGTTGATTGTCCATCAGAATGCTGATGACCATTCATTTCACTCAGTGGGGTTGAAAGTATGGAGCCATGAGTTATAAGATGACTGATAAGGCCTATTTTTGGCTCGAAATGTTCTTTGACAGTGTGGGCAAAAAATGCTTGACGTTCCAGGAGGAGGATCTCCTGGAGTGGTTTTTCTGTCCAGCCTTTTCTTCACAGCTCTTGCAGTCATGTTTGCTTCACGAGTAACTGCACCCTTGCGTAATGATGTACGCCACGAATTTCGGTCTTTTGCAGCAGTCTCCCAAGTGTCATGATGAATTCCAAAATCTTTTAGTGAGATATTCAGAGTGTCTTCGCTGGCCGCCTTGGGAGCGTTTACCACAACTCAGCTCACCGTAAAAAATTTTTTATGGAGCCTGTGATTTGGCATGAGAGTCAAGTGACCAGCCTAGCGAATCTGATCCTTCATTAGTAGAGTGTAGATGCTGGGCATGGACGCTCTTTCTTGTACTTCAGTGTCTGGGATCTTGTCTTGCCATTTAAATCTTCAATAGCTTCCTAAGGCAGGCTGTATGGAAGTGGTTTAATTTCCTAGCGTGTCGCTGACAAACAATCCAGGTTTCACATGCATATAGTAGTATAGATAATACGATTGATTTGTAGACATCAGCTTTGTTTCCAGGCTTATTCCATTTCTGTCCCACACATTCGTGTACAGTCTGCCAAAGACCACCCTGGTTTTGGAGATTCTTGCATTCACTTCGTCATCAATTGTAGCACACAGTGCTACCAAGATAGGTGAATTTGTCCACACTTAGTCTATAGTATATGACCATTCACTTTGATATTCGGCACGTTGTGATTAATCCCTGGGAGGTGGCTGGTACATAACTACAATTTTCTCCAAGTTGGTATTCAGCCCAAAGTTGGCACAGGCACATGAGGAAACTGAAATATTGTGTTGCATCTCTGTCTCAGAGGTGGCATATAGAGCGCAATCATTAACAAACAGGAGCTTTCTGATGGTGCCGCTGTTAGTTTTGGTTTTAGCGTTCAGCCTTCTGAGATTGAATAACTTTCCATCCATGTGATAGGTGATGTCTATTCCAATGTCGTTGTTCTCGAAGGCATTCGTCAACATAGCTGAAAACATGAGGCTGAACAGTGTTGATGCCAGGACACATCCTTGTTTCACTCCATTGGTGACAGGAAAGGGCTCAGACAGCTCACCATTTTCCTGTACTCTTGCCTGCATACGCTCATGGAATAGCCGCACTATTTGGACAATATTTCGTGGACAGCCAAATTTCGCTATTATCTTCCACAGTCCTCTGCTGACTGTATCAAAAGCCTTGGTACGGTCAATGAAAGTGGAGAACATTTCAGAGTTCTGTTACTGACATTTATCTTGCAGCTGCCTTGCAGCGAAAATCATATCAACAGTTCCTCGTTCTTTCCTGACGCCACATTGACTCTCAGGATGAAGACCTTGGTCGGGATGGGCTGTGAGGCGATTGAGAAGAATTCTGGCGAGTATCTTCCCTGCAACTGAGAGCAAGGAGATGCCTCGGTGGTTGTCACAGGATTGGCGGTTTCCTTTACGTTTGTAAAGATGGACTATTGGCGCGTCCTTGAAATTTTATGGCATGGTCTCGTTCCCCATATGTTTGTAATGACTTGGTGAAGCTGCTCTATTAGAGCCGGCAAACCTGCCTTCTATATCTCTACTGATATGGAGTCAGGACCAGGTGTCTTACCGCTGGAAAGTTTCTGGATGGGTTTGTTTACTTCCACTATGGTTTGCAGGTCATCAAGAGTATCATTAGTGGGGTCTTGAGGAAGGCAATTGATGATTTCATCATCGAAGAAGGAGGTTGCATTTAAGATGCTGCTGAAATACTCTGCCCAGCTTTGAAGGATATCTTTCTTTTCGGCGATCAATGTACCCCCATCTGAACTGAGGAGGGGAACTATGCCTGGTGATGTAAGACCAAAGACCGCTCTCAGTGAGTCGTAGAAGCTTTTCATATCGCGTCTGTCAGCAAAGCCTTGAATCTGATCAGCTTTTTTTTGCTCAGCCAGGAGTCCCGCATGTGCCGAAGTTTCTGCTGCACTACTATCCGGATGTTATTGAAGGCATCTTTTTTATGTTGAGTTCGGATCATTCAAATATTCATTCATTCATTCAATAGCATGTCCTTTGCAGAACCTCGCTCCCATAACAACCTTCCGGAAAACTTCTTGATCATAAGCAAGATGCCCCGCGTCCAATACAATCCTGCACCCATCTTCTCTTTGGCCTTCCTCTTCCTCTCTTCCCAGGCATAGACCCCTCCATTATTGTTCTCTCCAACTTTTCGTGACGTTTCAAGTCACCAAAATATTTTAATTTTCTTTGTTTTATCATCTTTAATAGCCAACTTTCTTCAATATTCAGCTCTTGAAGCATTGATGCATTTGTTCTTTTCTTTACCCAAGATATTCTTAGAACTCGTCTATAACATTTATATTCAAAGCATTTATGCGCTGTTCAGCTTGTTTAATAACTGTCCAGGTTTCACAGGCGTATGTTGCAATGGGAAAGATGCATGCTCTTAAAAATCTAATTTTTGTAGTTATGTCTGTCCCATTCCATAATTTATTCGGTTGTTTTAGTCTTTGAGGAGCAATTGATAGTCGTCGTTTAATTTCTTTCATTGTGTCACCGTTATTGGTAACCAATGACCCAAGATATTACAAATTTTCCACCACCTCCAATGTTTCCTCATGAACATATATTTCTTTCTCCATAGTGGTTTTATCTGTATGCATTATCTTTGTTTTTCAATGTTAAGATACAAATTGTGATGTTCACTATTCAACTGGGTTGAGGCTATTGAGGCTATTTTCTATACCAGTCTGTGTTGTGGATAGCAATACTGTATCATCAGCATACCGAATCTCTGGTATGTAAACACCACCGATATTTAGGGCATCATATTTGCTCCCTATTTATATCATCTCTTACATTTCTCATTATATTTCCGGCGTACAGGTTAAACAAATAGTGGGACAGCACACATCCCTGTCAGACTCCTTGCTTGATGTCAAACCAATTTGATGTCTCACCATCTATTCTAACCGCTGCTTGTTGGTCTAGATAGAGCATTCTTATGAGTTGTATTATATGTGGTGGAAAGCCCATATTCCTCATGATTTCCCAAAGTTTCTGATGTTGTACACAGTCAAATGCCTTTGAATAATCCACAAAACATGAGAATATGTTTACATTAACTTCTCTGCACTTCTCTATTATTAAACGCATATTGAGAATGTGATCTCTTGTTCCTCTTCCTTGTCTACATCCAGCTTGAACCACGTTAATTTCTTCTTCCATTTACTTACGAAGTCTTCCCATTATGATTTTTAGTAGAATTTTACTTGCATGACTGATCAGGGCAACAGTTCTATAGTTGGTGCATAATTTCAAGTTGCCCTTTTTTGGTAATAGAATGAAGATAGTTCTCTTCCAATCTTTTGGCCATATACCGTATCTTTTTACATAATTCGTGATAGATTTGTATGCTTTCTTCTCCTCCCGCTTTAATTGGCTCAGCTGGTATCTCATCACATCCAGGTGATTTACCAGGTTCTTCAGGTTCTTTATTGCCCATGCAATTTCGTCTAATGAGGGTTCAGGTTCTGTCTCTTCTGTCGTTGGCTCATGTAACTCATTCATATCCTCACTGTCACTCATATCATACATTCCACTGCATTACTCCTGCCATCTTTCTAGAATTTGTCTATATTCTGTTAAGGTATTTCCCATCTTGTCACAGATAACATTCAAGTGAGGTTGAACATTTCTTGTCAATAACTTCAGTTCTTTGAACATTTCGTAATCTCTTCCAGTCTTATGATATTGCTCTATTCTGGTACAGCAATCTTGTATATATTGATTTTTGTCCTTTCTTGTGTTCCTTCTTATTTCTCGAGTTAAAGATTTATACTTTATCCTGCTGTTATCGGATTCACCTCCTTTCTGTTTCAGTTCCTTTCGTTGTTTTATTAATTCTAACGTGTATGATGTAATCCATGGCTTAAGTTGCTTTTTCTTGGTCGGAATTAAATCTTTGGCTGCAGTTATCAAGATATCTCTAGCTTGTACTGCCAGTTCATCAGGAGTCACTTCCTCTTGTACAAATATCAAGACCCCAAACGATTCCTAACTTCTACAATGTATGCATCTGGTAGTTTTGTGAGATCAAAACGAAGTGGCCTTGGTCCTCGGGTAAGTTTTTTGAGTATTAATTTCAGATCTGCTTCTAATAACTGATGATCCGTATCACAGTCTGCACTTCGTAGTGTTTTTGCAGATGTTATGCTTGATCTCCATCTTCTTTGTATTAAAATATAATCTATCTGGTTTTTGGTGATACTGTCCGCTGACTTCCATGTGAAGAGTCTTCTTGGGTGTTGTTTAAAAAGTGTGTTGGCTATCATTAACTCACTTTCTGTGCAAAATTCAATTAATTTGTCACCTGCATCATTTCTGTTTTCCAATCCAAATTTTCCCAAAACATGTCTCTCATTTTCAGCTTCTCCTGTACCTACTTTTGCATTAAAATCTCCCAGTATTATCGCTATATCATTATGACCAATCTTATTTAATGTGTCCTGCAGTGTGTTGTAAAAATCTTCAATTTCGTCCTCCTCTGCTGTTGAAGTAGGCGCATATATCTGTACGAGTGTTGTTGTTTTTTTTGGACGGCCTTTAAGTCTAATAGTGAGGATTCTATCACTAACTGGATTATATCCCAGTGAAGCTTTTGCAGATGTTTTATCTAAAAAAAAAATGCCACTCGACTCTGGCCTCCGACGTCTCTACCAGAATAAATGAAAAGACTTCCATTTTCAGTTGTAAAATGTCCGTTGCCTTTTCAGCGATGTTCACTAATTCCTAAAATTTGAATATTTAACCTCTCAATCTCATCGCATACTACTTTAAGCTTCCCCTCATACAGACTTCTCACATTCCACGTTCCTATTCTCACTCTTTTTCTTAGTCTGACACGGAGGATTTCCTTGGTAACACAGTCAGGATTAACTCCGTCATCACGATTACTTGTACTGGCCCCTGTGTCACACTCTTCCCCAGTGTTATCTGATCTGCCTGGCCTGAGGGTCTCGCCACCAGATCTCTTTCTTATTATGTTTGCTGTCATAGTTGGTATGGTTTCTTGGAAAGTTTTGCAGAAGGTAGTTTGCCATTGCTTTCCTTTTGGGCAGTGACTGTACTAGTCGGTGGCCATAGCCATTGTCTCTACTGATGAGATCATCTGCCTGTCGCCGCAGAGTGCAAGACCATAACCAACAACAATCTGTCGGCTGCTCTCACACTCCATCCACCACCTGCTGCCATGGCTTCACGTAACCCTGATCGGGGGGCTAAACTGGTACTCCACCTTGCCCAAGGGTGTCCCGTAGACTAACGGAGGAAAGGAGGCGTCTTACATCTCTTTTGATAGGGTATACCCCTACCCCGTTAACCGTCATTCAAATATGCCTCGTTGAAAAGATGTTTATCGGCCAGCAATTATTTGATGTGTTCGGAATTTTCATCCAACCAGTCTTTATGCTTTCGGGGGCTGGACCCAGAATTTTCATAGCATTAGCAGTGTTGCAAATTATGTCCTTTAAGGTTCTCCACTCTGTTTCCGCATGCTGTTTAGTGGTGGCGTTGGGCTTGAGGCGGTCTTCCAGCATATTTTCAAACGGGTTACATTTAGTTTGATTTGTAATTGTTTTTGTTGTTGTTATTTTTGCATTTTTACCCCTTGAGTACGCCGTGGTATTTTGATGTGTCTGTTTATTTTTGTAACAATGAGACAATGGTCTGTCCAACATTCGGCACCACCCATGCATATTGTCATCCGAATGTCTTGTCTGTCACTCCTTCTGACGAAAACATTGTCAAGGAGGTGCCAGTATTTCGAGCAAGGGTCCATCCACGATGTCATATTTGTCATGGAAAGACGGAAAATTGTGTTGGTAATCATGAGATCGTGTTCGGCACAAGTCTGAAGAAGGAGGAGTCCATTGCTGTTGCAATTTCCGACTCCGTACTTTCCAATGATGCCACTCCAAGAGGCGGTGTCCGTGCCTACTCTGGCATTGAAGTCTCAAAGGAGAAAAAGTTTGTCTTCTTTGGGAACATATGCTAATACATTGTGCAGGTCCTCATAGAACTTGTTCTTGACGTCATCTTCACGGGTCATGGTTGGTGCGTAGACACTTACAATGGTTGCATGCTTCCTTCCGTTCAGCAAGGGTAACTTAATGGTCATAATCCTGTCGTTTATAGCCTTCGGAAATCCAGCTCGTTTGCCAACCATTGCCGACATAATGGCACATCCCGCACCGGCCTGGCGTCTTTCCTATTTTTCCTTCCACTCCAGAAGAATGTGTAGCCAGCACCTACTTCACAGATTTAGCTTTCTTCTGCAAGTCGTCTCTTGCTCAAAGCTGCATTGTCGATATTGTATCCGCCCAGCTCTTTCTCAATCAGTGCTGTTCGTCTCTCTGGGCCCAACACGCTGCCTCGATCAAGTAGGGTGCGTACATTCCAAGTTCCGATTGTCAAGGGAATATGGTTTGCTTTTTTAGCTTTACATGTTTCTACTTTATTTGTATGTCGGCCGCAGTATAGGGTACCCACCAACCGCGGCTAGCTGGTTAGGTAATTATGGAGCAGATAATGTTTAGGGCACCTTTTCTAGCCCTTTCCTCGTGCTATGGAAGTGAGCAGTGTGTTCCTATAGAGGGCTGCTCAGTCGCTCAGGTGGCTACCGAATCCCACTGCTCCTCCGGTCGGTAGACGGCGACAACATGGCCTGAGCCGCCTGTGTGCAGGTCTGCGACACACGACTGCCAGCGTACCCACGCCTGCCGTTTCGCCGCTCGCCAATCGCCATAGGGCATGAAGGTGATACATAAAGTTGGATGAAGAACGATTTGCGCGACGAATTGGATTAAAGTGAGGAAGAGTTGCGCAATTTGTCGTCCTCACTCTCTCGACTGGAGACGAATACATGTGCAGTGTATGACCAGGGCGCTCTACGTGCCTTGCCGTGCTCATTACGTTCCACAACACTTTGCAGGTAAACGCCTTCCTGCCCGTTGAATCACCATTGATGTCTTCCGTACATTCTGCCGAATCATGTCTTCACATGCTGGGTAGGCATACCCTAGTTCACCGATTGGTATGACGCCGAATCAGTTACCCTAGCCTTGTTTAGCCTGCCTGTCACAGATGTTGTCCGGGGGGGGGGGGGTGGCCGATGTCGCATATTGACAGCTAACAGGAGCCAAAGGCTTGAGCTCGATGTCAGGATTGGACCAGTAGAGAATGGGCCTTGAGACGGGCATGACAGTTATCCTTATCAAAGGTGCTACCAATGCCTGACACCCCAGACCCCCCCCCCCCCTTTTCGCAGTCATATATATGCCACATGTATATATGTCATTGGAGAGCACTACAAGTAGCTAACAGGTTTTAACAGTTAGGTTCACTATTGACAAGTGATGGAAATGTGGAAACAAACATTAAAATAACACACATTGCTCTCCAAAACAAATAACAACTAACACCGCGATGGACTGGAATAGATAGAACATTAACCATCAGAGTATTAAGAGTACACATAACTTCTGTGGCGAGATAATGGTGAGAAACTTGGACATTCAACAGATCCCTTGGACAGCACATATTTGCCTTCAAATACATAAATATAAATAATATAGAAGGGCATTGACAATATTCATTTTCAGGGGCAGAGAGTAAACAGATGTAGACATACAGAAATCAGTATTGAAGAAATTGATCTTTAAAGCAAATACAATTGGGGGGGGGGGGGGGGAAAGAAATATGTTGACAGGGGAAAAGACTTGCATGTCAAGATAAGTTTCATTAAGAAGGAAGATGTGAGAAGAGAAGAAAGGGAAGCCTTATAACGTAGATGATGTCGAAAAGTGTTAGACAATTTGCACACGACTGGAACAGATGCAGAATACGTGCATTGTGATAGAGAGCAATTATTAAAGACAGTTATGGGGGAACAGATCTACAAGGGACAAGCTAGGAAATGATGATAAACTTTGCTAATGCATCGAAGTGACATCAGCTTTATTATTGGTTTCATGGACAGGAGGGCATTCCGTGTCGACTAAACGTCATTTATATCCATATATGTGTTAGCCATCGTATCATCAAAAGTGTCATTAGGAGTAGCCACAGTATCATGTGCATATGTCATGTGGTCTTCCGATTTCAGCTCTCCTGTTTTCTGTGTCTGTGCAGTTGAATTAGATGGGATTTCGTAGGGGTGATCTGTTTAATGAATAGACAAGACAAAAAAGATTATAAGAAATGTGCTATAACGATCACCTGTATTTTGACGACAATTATATCTCGAATTGTATTGGGATGACTATTGTCAAAATAAGCAAATGAAAGTTATGACATCATTACACGAAACACATACATAATGAAATAACGTTACAGAAAGTCATTACAGGAAGTGCATACGTAATGAAATAACGTTACAGAAACATCTAAATCACAATGATGTCAGTACGTGTGTACTTCATCCCTGACGTTTGGATAGGAACGCATCAAGCAAGAGCTTCACATCTTTACAGTTTGCTGTTCTGTTTTGTCAATATTCGCATAACTGTACCATAGCGAGATATCTTGTCCCTATTATGCTTGTGGAAAGAGATTAGATACAGAGTCATAACCTACGGTTAAGCAAGGAGAATCTATAGGAAGCAATTAAATAACCAAACGGAAAGCAGAGAAGGAAGTAATGTAACATACAAGTAAATAGGAATATGCTTAAACTTGTGAATCGGTACAATTATCTGGGAACAGTCATAGTATCTTATGGGCGATGCCTTGAAGAGATTAGAACAAAACTCGCAATGGTGAAGATAGCCTTTTGCAAGTTGGAAAACTTACTGACCAAAAAATAAAGATGTCATTTGCAACGAGAAAAAGAGTGTTGAATTGTACTTTTGTACTTTTGTATGGATATGAAGCGTGGACAATGAGCAGACAAGCTAATAGAAACATCTGATAGCTGTGGAAATGTGGTTTCTGAGGAAAATGTAAAGAATAGCATTGGCAGACAGAAAAACTAGTGACCAAATACAATTAGATACAAATTAAAACCATAAACTGATTAGCGAAAGTAGACGCAGGCAGACAATGCTATTTGGACGTGTTATGAGAAGAAATACATTGGAGAACGTGGTGACAAATCGCAAGATTGAAGGAAAAAGAACAATGGGAAGGCAGAGAAGTAAATAGCTGGATGGCTTGGCCACGTGGTATGGTCAAGACAAAAACACTGAGCTGATCCATGACTCTAGTTGTCGGGTGAGATGACTGTCGACGCTTATCGGCATGGCACATGATGGTGATGATGAACATGCCATCTAAAAGCCTCGTCTCTTGGAGGGCCGATGTCCGCCTTTTATAGACTATTGACGAGAATGGGTCCTCGTTTTGACACTGTAATGCGTACAGTTTCATTATAGAATGCAAACATTCTTGAGACCTAACGTGACGTATCTCTGCTATTTTGTTCTTGCTCAAGATATGTCCTTGTCTTTTCCTCCTTCCTTACTTAATTACATGTTTCTTAACCGCGCAGTTAATGCGCAAAGGCCTTTCTGTCTAACTGCAAGACGTTGCATGTGTGAGGGCACAAAGCACCGGGTGCACAAGGCTTTTCTCACCGAGGGAAGAGTGGCGTGAGATAAGATATTTTTCGCATTTATATGACAAACACGGAAACAACGCAATGTCACCGAAAAGAACGAACGCCTCAAATCATGGTTCGAATGCACGGCAAAGGAAAGACACCCGGAGTCATGACTCGAGTGGGCCTCTCCCCCAGAGAGCATCAAGAAGGTAAAGGGCTGAAACATTCTGGGAAGGGGGCACTTCTGACGATCATATGCCTCCTGTCGTGCTTGCTCGGCGGTGCAGTTTTTATCCCTCCACGATTTATCCCTGACATATTATCTGCATCTTGTCAGGAGATCATACTGCAGATGTATTCAGGCCCGGGACATTCATCCCTTAGGCGAAAATACCGAGGTTAAGAAAGAAAGTAGACACAACCCGCCGTCAGGTTTGACCGAAGTCCCCTTAAATATATTAATTATTTAGTCGTGAGGCTGGGATATACTCTATCAATTGAAGACATCTCCTTCCCTCCGCTAGCTACGGGACACCCTTGGGCACGATGGGGTATGTATTAAGCACCAAATTGTGAAACTTCGCATAATGAGCTGACGGATTGGGCTTCACACAGCTTACAGATAGTTGTTGGTTGCTGTCTCAATTTCGCGACTGCAGGAAGAGAATCCCGTTTTAGATAAAATGGCTACCACCACAAATCATACATCAACATGTTCACTTCTACGAATTAAAGTAATGACACACTACCCACCTTATAGAGGCCTGGGAAATCATTATTCTCTAATTCATACACATTGATGGGAAAAAGAGTAAGAGGAAGGCAAAGAGACACATGACTGGATGGCTTGGTCACCGGGCATAATAAGGATAAGAGAACACATCTAATCCAAGGCTATGGTGATCGTGTGTGAAGGCTAACTATGACTCACACGCTTATCGGCATGGTACCCGATGATGATTAATATATAGTGGTACGACCCACCTGGAGAGTGTTCTTGTCCAGTCACAGATTTGTCTGGCGTCGTTGTCTCGGCGTTTAATTCCAAAGTTCGTACTCCGTCAGCTTTAGAATACTTATGGTATATATGTGGAGTTGTTTGTCTAGTCTCATCCCTTTTATGTTTGAGTTTCCTATACATAAAACACGACATAAATTAATGTTCTACAATATGTGAAGACGAATATCAATGTGTGCTACTTCTAATCACGTAAATTGCCTTGTTGATTGCCCGAAGGGAAATTTTTTCCCATTAATGTTTGTTTTACGGTGCAAATTGCAACAAAGACTGAAATTACAATGTACACGAGTGTTACAATTTACGTGAGAATCGCTATGGCGAAAGTAGCCTTTAGCAAGATGAACAACATTCTGACCAATAAAAGGATGTCAAATGAAACGAAAAAAAAAGAGTGTTGAGGGGATACACAGAGCCTGTTTTTGTATGGATGTGAAATTTGGACAATGAGCAGTGAAGCTGAAAAACATCTGATGGCTGCAGAAATGTGGTTTCTGAGGACAATGCAAAGAATACCATGGACAGACAGAAAAACCAACGACCAAGTACTACAGGAGACAAATGAAAATCGTAAATTTATTAGAGAAATTAGACGTAGACAGTCAACATTTGTTGGACATGTTATGAAAAGAAATGAATTGGAGAACTTAGTGACAACTGGCAAGATCGAAGGGAACAGACCAAGAGGAAGACCAAGATGAAATTACCTGGATGGCTTGGCCACATGGCATGGACGAGGCAGGAACACTGAGCTGATCCACGACTCTGGTGATCGAGTGAAATGGCGAGTCATGACCACCCACGCTTTCCAGCATGGTACATGACTGATTGATTGATTGATTGAACCTACGGTGATAAATGCAATGCTGTTTGTTAACTCTATCCTCAACTAGATAGAACATTACTGAACTTAGTAAAGGGCCACTTTTCACGGCATGCGAAGTATTGAATGTATGGTCCTAGCCGAATATATTTATACTGATCGGCACTCGGTGAGTGATATGGTCCGTGTCACGCCAGCCTCTTTCATTTCCCTGTACTTATTTTAGTCTAGGTCTACCGAGGAACCCAGGTCAGTAGAAAAAGTAAACAATAATTCCTACCTCTACATAATTCTAACACTTGACCACTGGGCAGGCTAAACGCTTGAGAGCCACTGCTGCGCTACTCCAACTAACCAGTGTATTCGGTGTATGTATACGCAAAGACATTGATATATACGTCTGTATACTGGATCATTACTGTCTTGACAGACGATAGTTATTGTTCTTCGACAAAGGCATAATAACCTCTCCATAGCGCAATACCAGGGCTGAATTGTAGAGACCATGTAGTGCCCTTGCAGCATGACCCCTCTCTCAGTAATACACACATATACAAAACATAGAATGTCCAAAGACTTGAAGAAGATGAAATGTCTTTTTCTTCTTTCTCGCACATACATAAATCGACAGGGATATATATATATATATATATATATATATATATATATATATATATATATATATATATATATATATATATATATATATATATATATATATATATATATTAATTGACACCTTGACGTCTTGACAAATGATAGTGTGAGTAGTATCTTACGTGCAATTTGATGAGGAAATCTGGATCCAGATCTGTCTGGTGACCTAGTATTTTACTATATAAAATGTCATGATCCATTGTGATGACGTCAAAAACCGGATCCATATTCAAGGGATGCAACCCATGAATAAATTAGCGAATGCCTTTTGCATTATTACTTCCCTTTTTTATGTTGAGAATTTTTGTTTTAAATATAATAATTGCTGCTATTAGTAGTTTTAGTGGTCGGGGCTTAAAAAACTATCATCATATGATTGATGGTGTGTTACGGTAAAGTGCTCTTCCTCCTCGTAATCTTCCTTCTTTATTTTCTCGTCTTCTTTCTTTATCTGTATTGGGCTGGGCGTAAACACTATCATAATTCCATTGGTGTTGTGTAAGGGATAGGGCTACAGTGCATTTCCTCAGGGTTGACTAGGGGCAGGCCTGCGTAGAGATGGGGGATCAGGCGTGGGGCGCGGGTGTCGGCGTGTGTGGTAGGGCTAGTTGGTTCGAACCTCGAGCCACGATAGGTGTCATATGAAAAACGTAATAGGTTAGCATGTATATATGGCGGCTATATGATCTATAGAGGGTCGTAGTGGTGTAAACACTATCATCACATGGGTTACAAATGAAAACCTTAAAAAGTAAAAGTGACCGATATTAGTGATTGTTGTTAGATTGGCTTAGTGAAATTCATTGTTAAGGGGTGGGTCGAGTGGCGGAGTGGCTAGATAAATAGTCCATTCCTTGATAAGAGCCGGAGGTTAAGTCTCATATTAAAGTCTGAGGCATGAACTCATAGTTGGTTGAGTTGAGGGTGACCTCCTGGGTGACCCAATACGTGGCAATGCCATCAATGAACGTGCTTGAACGTGTTCAGACATGTCTTTGGGGAAAACCGGAGGATGACCCAGAGCGTACTTACAGCATAACGATACTGCCGAGACACTTGGGTAATGGTCACATCGGATCAAATATGGCGCTGCTTCCGATCGCAGGTGTAATGACTACAACCAGACCACCTGCTCACTGGCTACAAGTGGTCAACGATGGCGTCGCATCCGATCACACGTGGTAATGGCAATACCAGACCACGTGGCTAAAGCCAATCAAAGATTGAGCTGTATACGGTCACGTGTCTTATGTGATACAACCGAAACAAATAACTAATGACTCAACCGGTCAAAGATGGAGATCCGGTCACATGACCAGACAGTGAATAATAGTCTGCTGAGTCGTTCTACGTCAGCAAATAGCATGTATAAGACAGCCAGCATTTGTCGTATAGAAGTACCGGTCTCTGTGAGCAGCAACCATATCAACATGTGGGTAGCCGCTAATGGTAAGTTGGCTTTTTGATAAATCTTTCACACTTTCGATGTGGTTCTCCAAGTAGGCATACAGTTAACCTAAAAATACTAGTATAATAAGGGATATATGTTGCTAGACGCTTACAACTGAAGAGACAAGACATTTCTTCATATGTTATGGTATGCCGGGACGACATGGAATACAGCCGGCGATCGAGTCCGACTGGCTCAACCCAAACAGTCTTTTAAAAAGGGGTATATGCCGTCGTGGACAGAAGAACTGTTTACCGTCAGTCGTATATAACAGACCAGTCCGCTAACGTATGTGGTAAAGGATGATTCAGCGGAGGAACTCCAAGGCTCATTTTACCGAGAAGAAATACAACTCGTCGGAGACAAGCAAGTGTATCGCGTTTAAACAGTCTTACAAGAACGACCCAGGAGAGGTGGTGGTAAAGAGTGTGTAGTCAAGTGGTTCGGCTATCCCAACTCATTCACCAGTAGGGTCTAAGACCTAACCAGATACTAATGGAAGAAACCAACGTGGAAACTACTCTTACACAATAGCCCAGAAGGGGAAAGAAATTCGTTCTGGTGCATGTTTGGTCGGTGAGTGCCTCGACTAGAGATTGTCTTCTTCTGTCAACTTGTCGTTATATACACCGTCGTTGGTGTATCGCAATTCAATCTGTCTCGAGACAGCGTGGACGCAGCCGAGGTCAAGCTGTGGATTGCTCTTCTAAGCAGCTGTCTTGGTGACATGCTACCAAACCCTAAAATATGAGTTTCTACGTGACATTACCGAGTAATGCTTCGCCGAACATGTTCCCCAAGAACACACCAGGTCACTATTTCGTCAAGTTACTGCAGACTATTGAGGTGAGTCAACATTTCGAAGTGGGTCTGGCCGAAATTCAATTTCCCAACTAATACCGCAATGTGCTTGAGAATGAAGCGTGGCTAAGATACATCACACCCAACGGTAGATTGATAAGCAAGGCGTGTCCCCCGGGCCTTACAATTCACCAGACGCGATTATAGCTGCACTGAATCGACTAATGAAAGATCGGAATGTGGACGATCAGCTCTGTGTTCTATTCCTTTTCGACAATGCATCAAAGAAAGTCGTCGTGAAACTACTCGAACACGGGGCCACTGTTACATTTAGTGAGAAGTTGCAAGAGATAGTAGATACAATTGAAGGTGAAGGGGCGATAGGCCTGAATAACGAACTGCAAAATATCTACGTCTACTGCGATCTCATAGCGGCGAGACCAGTCGGAGACGTCATGGTCTCACTACTAAGGACGGTTCCTGTCATGAATCAGCGATCGACCTCAGTGTATTGCGCCTACGACAAACCTCACTATGTACCGTTGAGTCGTTACTCCTTCGACGCGGTGGAAATACTTCTAACCACTTATACGGGCACAAAGGTCTCATTCACTACCGGGACTTCAGTGCTGACGTTACATTTTCGAGTTCGGAAGAGATCATACCTACAGTAATGGTGAAATACGTGGCGTTACGTCGAAACTCCAGCCTGTACGAAGACATTATGTGCCCGACACTCAGATGATTGATGCCTCGGTTGTCTACAATACACAGATATCAGCCCGCCAAGCAGGAGACCAGTCTTATGAATACATGCCAAGTGACATGCACATAACCGGCTACCAGCCTAAAAAACCAACATACTCAGACAATGGTGTGAAGAAATCCAGAAACAACATAAATGTGTATAGCTCTGTTTGTGAAAATAAAATCTTGTGATTAGACTATGTACACCAGCTCATATTGCAGCTCCCATTTAGTATAGACAAGTTTCGCCAAATTTCAACCAAAGTTATAAACATCTCAGTCAAACTAATAAAAAGTAGGAAAATTTGTTAACCAAGGTGAAATTTTTTGGCCACATTTCAACCAAACTTATAAAAAATAGGAAATTTTGTTAACCAAATATGAAAAGTTTGGCCAAATTTCAACCAAACTTATAAAAATCTCAGTCAAACTTATAAAAAGTAGGTAAATTTGTTAACCGGAGTGAAAAATTTTGGCCATATTTAAACCAAACTTATAAAAAATAGGACACTTTGTAAACCAAATGTGAAAATGTTGGCCAAATTTCAAACAAACTTATGAAAAGTAGGACAATTTGCAAACCAAAGTGAAAAATTCTGGCCAAATTTCAACTAAACTTATAAAGCATGGGAAACTTTGTTAACCACATGTGAAAACTTTTGCCAAATTTCAACCAAACTTTTAAAAGTCTCAGTCAAACTTATAAAAAGTAGGTAAATTTGTTAACCAGAGTGAAAAATTGTGGCCATATTTCATCCAATCTTATAAAAAGTAGGACACTTTGTTAACCAAATGTGAAAATTTTGGCCAAATTTCAACCAAACTTATGAAAAGTAGGAAAATTTGTAAACCAAAGTGAAACATTTGCCAAATTTAAACCAAACTTATGAACAGTAGGAAAATTTGTTAACCAAAGTGAAAAATATTCGCCAAATTTAAACCAAACGTATGAAAAGTACGAAAATTTGTTAACCAAAGTGAAAAATTTTGGCCAACTTTCAACCAAACTTATGAACAGTATGAAAATTTGTTAACCAAAGTGAAAAATATATGCCAAACTTCAACCAAACTTATGAAAAATCTCAGTCAAACTTGTGAAGAATAGAAAAATTTATTAATCAAAATGTTAAAAGTTTGGCCATGTTTCAAACAAACTCATAACAAGTAGGAAACTTTGGTAACCAAATATATAAAGTTTGGACACATTTAAACCAAACTTATGAAAAGTGAGAATCTTTGTTAACCAAATATGAAAAGTTTGGCCACCATTCAACCAAACCCATAAAAAGTAGGAAATTTTGTTGTCCAAACGTGAAAAATTGTGGCCACAGTACAACCAAACTTATAAATATCTCCCCTAAACTAGTGAAAAGTAGGAAATTTTGTTATCCAGATGTGAAAAGTTTTACCAAATTTCAAACAAACTCATAAAAAAGTAGGACACTTTGTTAACCAAATGTGAAAAGTTTGAATAAATTTCAACCAAACTCATAAAAAGTAGGTAACTTTGTTAACCAAATGTGAAACGTTTGGCCAAATTTCAACCAAACTTATAAAAAGTAGGAAACTTTGTTAACCAAATGTGAAAATTTTTGGTCAAGTAAAGAAATATTTCATCCAAAACTTATGAAAAGTAGGAAATTTTGTGAACAAAATATGAACAATTTTAGCAAAATTTCAGCCAAACTTATAAAAAGTAGGAAAATTCTTTAACCAACTGGGGAAAAATATCTCACGTTGTCATTTTACATCCCCAACCTAATAGAGATATTCGGCTGTCGCCTGTGCAAACAACAGATGTATTTCGGAAAATTAAATGTATCTTATGTAATAAGTCACTATGGTTGATTAAACAACAAAATTTCAACAAATAAAATTGTACAAAAATTAACAATTAAATTTCTACATGAAACATTCAAATTGGAAACAATAAAGAAAAATAACTTGAGTACTTCCACATTGGCGTGGGTAGGCCTTAGGTTCATACCAGAATGTGATCATCGTTGCCAGTAGTGGGTTGTGCTCAATATTTAAAAACCCTCCAACTGTCTGTGGGATTCCGAGTTTCATATTCAACAATGAACAACCCTTCGACACCAGTCACACAGCAGCAAGAGTCAACATAAGTTTCAAGACACCGAAACACCAAATGGGAGACACTGAAACCAAATGAATACCAACTGAAACCTAACTGAACACCATATGAACACCAATTGAACTACACCATGAAATAAGCAAGATTACCTCAATGTTCTAAATATGAAACACCTTGAAATAAGCCAGATCAACCCCAGGTCTCAGACCGGAACACCATCAGGAAGAACATATGAAAGAAGCTAGCTAAGTAAATGCCTCTACGCATGCAACAAAAAGAATTATCTGATTGTTTGCGACTCCCAGTTTGTGTGTTGGAATTAATATTCTTCAGTTCCATTCCTGTGCAGACCAATCCTGGACATAGTTCCAGATGAAAACAAATTAGTGACTCTCATCATCGTATGTCCTACACTGAAAATAGAAATACTGAATCAGAACTCTTTGCTGGTCCCATGTCAGCTCAAATGCCATCATCAAGTGTGGAATTGGTTATAGACTAGTGACTAGGTGGGTGGAAAATCCACGTGTACATAATTGGGATTCGGATATCAGAAGCTGAGCAGCTGAATGGCCGTCATATTTTTCATCTATGAGATGATATAGGGAAGAACCGTGTGCGAAGACTCAAGTTGTATCTCCTGAAAGCTTGACCAACCAACCAAAGCCTCAATTTCACAAGGACACCGAGCCTACTTGCAAGAGAGGATTCGTATATTCAGCCCCATTTAGGGGATTACGAGGTGTGAGATTGCTATGTAGCAGAAGGAGGAATAAACAGCACTACAGAATGAGACACATAATTTAAAGTGAAAAGGACCCTAAGGGTTAATCTCGATGCAGCATAGGCAAAGTTTGCTAAGTGACGTCACTGTGTGAAAAACGTCACTGTGTAATACGTCATGAACCGGCAGATAGTCTGGGGATGATGAAGCAAAGGCGGTCTAAAGTTACACCGGTGAATTATTATCTTAAATACCTTCGGAAGAGGATAATCGAAGAGGTAATCAGTCATTCGATTAAGGTACTTAAGGAAGGCACACTCTGGAGTCAAGACGGAAGGTCGGCCATGGATATTTAGATCAAAATATTGATAAAATGGCACTGCGCTAGAAAGTTGTCGTTCGGTTAGCAACCAGAAGTCACAGCTTTTCAACAGACATGGTTTGTTTGTAATTAACCTTTTTATGATGGTCGGCAGTGATGCAGTCTAGGGAAGTATAGGCGGTTTGAAATTATCTTAACATTCTAATAAATAAATATATGTATCTGGACACGGCAGTTGAAAATAACATTATACTTATGTTTGTTAACATGGCACCGGCCCTCCCATCAACATGGGAACGGTGACCTTCTCTGACGTGACAATTTGTGTAAATAAAATTGGAATGACAAGAAATGCCAGGCGTTACTCTAATCATTGACGTTATATTGAATTGCTCCTGTTGAGCTGCCTAACTGTTATTAGACTACGATCTGGACAAAAGGGAGGAAACAGTGCGGCAGTGATATTTCTATTTCCGAATATTATGGATTATAAAATATTCACCAGCCAACTTCATTGGACATAATGTGAGTAGAACACAACTGTGAGTACATTTATTTCTGTACCCAGATAAATATGGACATTATTTGCGTCGAACTGGAGATGAATAACCGACAGAAACACCTAAGGAAAAGGACTAAACATTAAATAATTAGTTTTATTATTAGTACTAACTGTACTTTATGTGTGGTTCTTTTTATGCCATGGTTTTATAAGGTTGGTAGCTTTTTTCAATGAAGGGTAATAGAACCAAATAGTGGTTGTTGTGTTGGTTGTAATAACATTGTTTTTCTTGGGACAATGGGGTTATCACATTTTAATGTGTTATGACATTGTATATCATCTCATGCCTGTTCCTGAAATTCAGTATGGCCATTACATCTATCTATATGTCTAATCAGATCTTGAATTAATGCCTGAACTGTATGTCAAAATGTTGATGTTTACGTCAATTGCTTGGTGATGTTTGTTCAACAGTGGTTGTTATATATGTTGTAAACAATCAATGTCCTCTAACACTATATACAAATTAGGAGGTGATATTAGTGGGAATGGAAACATACACATACACATAATTATATAAAGGAGTGAAGTATTTTTCCTCTTGTGTTTATGGTAGAATTCCATGATCACCTTGCATTCTAGAAGTAAAAGAGAATCAAAATTAAATCCCCAAGGGATCACCTAGCCACAATTAAGCCAATATTCTCATATATTAAAATCTACACCCCACAACTGACAATGTCATCATCCGCCTGATTGACTAATGCCTATTACAAAAGTGTATTTAGCCAGTCATTACCTCCAGATAAACACTCCAATAACAATCAGTATATTCTCTCCAACGAAGGCGATCACTAGACCCACTACCACAGCTACAGAGATGCATTCTTCATGTCCTTGTACTGGTAGCGCTATGAGAAGTAGAAATAGCAAGCATTACATATATGTTCTCGACATTATATGGATGAATACCTACTATATTGTCAAGCATCTGCTAGATCGCTGCATATCTACTAGATCACTCCACGTATGCTAGATCACTACATATCTATAAGATCACTACATATCTATAAGATCACTACATATCTATAAGATCACTACATATCAATAAGATCACTACATATCTACAAGATCACTACACATCTACTAGATCACTACATATCTATAAGATCACTACATATCTATAAGATCACTACATATCTATAAGATCACTACACATCAATAAGATCACTACATATCTATAAGATCACTACATATCTACTAGATCACTACATATCTATAAGATCACTACATATCTACTAGATCACTACATATCTATAAGATCACTACATATCTATAAGATCACTACATATCTACTAGATCACTACATATCTATAAGATCACTACATATCTACTAGATCACTACATATCTATAAGATCACTACATATCTATAAGATCACTACATATCTATAAGATCACTACATATCTATAAGATCACTACATATCTACTAGATCACTACATATCTACAAGATCAATACATATCTAATAGATCACTACATATCTATAAGATCACTACATATCTACTAGATCACTACATATCTATAAGATCACTACATATCTATAAGATCACTACATACCTATAAGATCACTACATATCTATAAGATCACTACATATCTATAAGATCACTACATATCTACTAGATCACTACATATCTACTAGATCACTACATATCTACTAGATCACTACATATCTATAAGATCACTACATATCTATAAGATCACTACATATCTATAAGATCACTACATATCTACTAGATCACTACATATCTATAAGATCACTACATATCTATAAGATCACTACATATCTATAAGATCACAACATATCTACTAGATCATTACATATCTATAAGATCACTACATATCTATAAGATCACTACATATCTATAAGATCACTACATATCTACTAGATCACTACATATCTATAAGATCACTACATATCTATAAGATCACTACATATCTATAAGATCACTACATATCTATAAGATCACAACACATCTACCAGATCACCATACATCTACTAGATCACTACATATCTGCTCCATCACTACATATCTACTAGCTCACTACATATCTGCTCCATCACTACATATCTACTAAATAAGTATATATCTACTAGATCACTACGACACCTGCCTGATCGCTACAGATCTATAAGGTCACTCCACCCCCAGAATGAGCTTGCTAGATGGAGTAAAACAGACATTGAAGACTATAAAAATAGGAGACAGAATGTAAATATTCAAGACAATGGTTAAGGTCCACAAGTACACATGGCGGAACTGACAAATGCATAGCCAAAAAAAAAAAAATGACAATGCGTTAGAGAGAAATTGAAGCCCTAAGAGCTTTTATAATTGGAATATTGAAACATATCTAAGTGCATCTACACTAGTGGATGCATAATTACTGATATATTAAAATCCACCTAGAACACAATGCTTCTCACTATATTAATGTGTTCTCTGTCTTTCTCGATATCATTATGGCCACTGCTTCACTGCTGTGGGACATTGTATGTATGGACTGATATTTCACCTGCGTATGATGTCTATGAAGTTTCCACTCAGGCATGTGCTGCAGCGATTGATCTTGAGGATTCATACAATAGAGTACAGTTGGATTTGTTAATGTTTCAGCTTCTTGAACTCAAGATAAGTCCATTCCTTCTTAGATTTGATCGCTGCAGCCCTCTTCCAACGGAAAGTAGTATTTAGATGTGGTAGTTGGACTTCTGAACCAACAACAATATATCCGGGCCTGCCGCAGGGATCACCATTATCTTCGGTGCTTTTCAACGCCTACACTGTGAGAATTACCAGCGAGCAGATCACTGAACCGGGAGGGGCATTGTCTTATGTCGATGATGTGTAAGTGTATCGTCAGGGAAAGGGTAGAGATCTGGTTGCTGTGAAACTATAAACAGAACTAAATCTTATAAGCACTTGGTGTGTGAAATCTGGGGCAATGGGCAACCCAATGAAGGCAGCAGTGACATGGTTCACTTTGAATAACCCATATTGTCAACACTCCAACACCAACTGTAAATCTGTTTTCAGAGACTGTGAAAAGAACGCGGGCAATGAATTATCTGGGGATACGTTTTGATCGAAGCCTTGCTTATGATGAGCACATAGACCAGGTGATAACAAAGGCCAAGAGGGGTTTGGCTGCGATGCGGGTGATGGAGGCAGCAATCTGTGAGCAGCGCCATCTATGTCTTTTACACGAGGGTCTGGTCATGTCTGTTTTTTAGTATGTGATGGAGATCCTGACTCTCAGCCGTAATCATGGAAAGGATGGAAGGGATAAAGAACGAAGCTATGCGTATTATTCTTGGATGTACAAGAGATACAGCATGCAGGTTGATGCGCTATCTTCTTGATTTTCCAACCATTGGCGACAGAATACAAATTTGCAGAGTACGTGCCTACCTCAGAGTCAATGCAAACACACAACATCCACTCCATTGTGAAATTAAGAAGATAAAGGGCAGCAGGTTAAAAAGAGGAAGGTCGTGGATGGGTTAAGCCGAAGACATTCTTCAAGAGGTGTGTTCACTTCAGGCCTTAGAACCTGGCGATGAGTGGATACAAGTGCCAACAGATTTCTGTACGCCATTTTTAGTTTACATCCAACTAGACAGAAAATGTAGACAAGAAAATCCGGCTGCTGTGGAGGCGGAAGTTCAAGCGTTGATCTTCGAGAATTCGTTAGATTGTGATGCTGTCATTTACACAGATGGGTCGATCGTTCGACGAGTAAGGAGTTCATGGGCCTTTACGCCTCAGGCCTGAGGGAGAATTGTGAAGGAAGTTTCAGGTGCTTTAGCTTTGACCACAAGTTGCTGACTATAAAAGTCATGGCAGTTAGTAAAGCAATAACATGGATCGAGACACAGACATTCACTAGGGCATGTTTCCTTAGCGACTTAATGAGCATGCTCAAGAAGGTAAAGTTGGGGTGGATCTGAAGAGAGTGGTTGCTACCTCTGGTGCGGTCTTGTCTAGCAAAGATTATTTTCATTTTCGTGCCAGGGCATGCGGGTGTACAAGGAAATGAGCGGACTGACAAGCTCGCATGTAAGGCTACTGTGGAAGGCGGACGCGCCATGGACCAGGCTGACATTCTGTATGCTTTACTAGAAACAAGTCGTTCGCAAGAAGCAAGTCATGACTGTGAATCTACAACCATGGTCAGGATGCAAGAACACCAAATTGAAATAGGTGTGGCCAAACATAAACACTACGCAGAAAGCCAAAGAAGATTAATAAACCAACATAAAACTGGTGTCGTTAGCCGCTACACGCTTCGGGATTTACTGACGAAGGGATCCGAGCACTTATGGACTGAATGGTTCAATGTGCAATGAGGATGATATATCGACTAACTAACTATTTAACCTGCGTATAAAAGTTGCATGTCCGCTCCCTTCTATCTTCTTTTGCATAATTCCATAGTGCTAATCTTATATTCCACGCCTCCTTCCATCTGTGCTGTCGTTCCAAATTCACACAAAGTTCTAAAATTTCTGGTGTAAATTCAGGAACCATTTCGAGGTAGTAGAAAGTAATTCGGGGATCTTCACTTATTATGGCTTTCTCCTTTTCCCGTCAAATATCTTCTACAAGTCCTTTTTCTCATCTTGTTGAGCTAAAGACTTTAGACAACCTTCCATAATCGCCTCTTTCGGTATTCGAGGTAGATAGTATTGATATCATGCTTTACTTCCCAACGTGATAGCAACATTCCTAGATTACCCATAAAACACACAGCACTACGGTACCGTGTAAATTTTTTTTTTTTCATACCCTATTTACATACATTTTACTGCTTCTGTTGATGTCTTGGCACGTTTTACATTCAGTAGTTTGCCATTGCTTTCTGAACGACCGGCTCCTAAACCAACCTAGCGCGACACGGTCTGCTGCCAAATCGGTCGTAGCTGTGTTTCCAACGTAGGTAAGCGTGCTCAAGAATCGCGTCCGCAAGCCATTAGCCACGGAGACCGGCGTAAATTCCAATGCCTCATGCAATTTTATGTCAAGTGTATGTCTAATGTCACGTGCCCACATTCATATTTGTTCTTCTTCCATGAACTGTGCCTTTCCTTACTGTTGTTTTAAAGCCCTTATGACGTTTAATGTGGCCAAATTACTTCAGTGTCTGAGACATGAAACAATTTACCACCTACGTTCTTTGATCCTTAGATCTGGTAGAATGTCGTTAGTTCATTCTTAAACATCCAGTATGCTGATGCCGATGTAGTCCTTACACCGGTGAGTTGGACTAAAATGTTGGTTTGGGGACGTCGATTACAAGTACTTCAGAAGTCGGAGTGGGATCGCCTGATGGCAAGAGACATTGGTAATAAGGAAAGTAGTACCAGGTATATGGGCTTCCATTGCGTTAAAAGCGAGATAATGGAAACATATCGTTATTTTTCTTATTCCCTAGTGAATTGTATTCTATTAATGTTCTGTCACCTTCAGTTCGTAAAGGTCTATAAAAAGAAATCCCGTAAGCGAAATGGAAAACAAGTGCTTCACAAATTGCTAATTTGGAAAACATGTTTTGAAATAAGTCATATTCATAAACATCTTGGCAATAAATAATAATATAAACAACACCAACGTCATCAAATTATCACATTATAGAGAGTAATAGTGAGTCAGCAGCCACAACCTCTGATCCAAACCAGTTACCTAGAGTGGGACAGTGTATTTATAATATGTATAAAACTACAGATAAATGTATTCTTTCACACACATCAATTATATGGCATACTAGATGAGTGCAGAAGCAAGTAAACTTAAGTTGTTGTATACGATAAAGGACATATTATTTTCTATAAGGGGACTGGATAAACATGACACCTACAACAAATATATGAGGAACAGTATAAAACATACCTTGGTCACAGAACGGCCCCTGTTTTCCTGGTATGCAAGACAGACAGGACCCACAAGTTGCTTCACAGAGTTCGTCGGTACAATTGGTGCTGCATTTCTGTAAACAGCTGACTCCAAAATACTTCTTACTGCAAGCTGTATTATTTTAAAAACAAAAGACATACAAGGAGGTATACCGTTGTCTGGTAAATAAGAAAATAGACGTGTATACATTTCCTGGAATGTTAGCCTGTGGAGTAACGAATATAAATTGTAGGCCATTAAACAACTTGAATACCTCATATTTATTAGAGCAACAGTTATATTCGTTTCCATCCATGAAAGGGAAATTACAGTCATTGTAAGGAAAGAATACTCTCAAACACAGGGAGTATATAATAACACTTATTAACTTATCTTTGCTTTATTGACAACACAAAGGCTTTCGTTAAAGTTAGAAATATCGACATGATAAGGATGCTTGAAGATTTACAAATTGATGGAAAAGAACTTAGACTTGTAAAAAGCATATATTGGAAACAACAAGTTGCCATCAGAATTGATAACGATCTAGGTCAATATCAGCCTATTAAAAGAGGTGTGAGACAGGGATGTGTAATGTCTCCAGATCTTTTTTTTTCCTGTACAGTGAAAATATTTTCAGAAATATAGAAGATATGGAAGGAATCAACATTGGGGGACGATACATCAATAACGTTAGATATGCAGATGATACAATCTTGATTGCAGACAATGAATAGGACCTGCACAATTTAGTAGATGCGGTTGTTGCACACAGTGAACAACTAGGGTTGGAACTGAATATTAAGAAGACTCAGATTATGTTCGTCACTAGGAAGAAGAAAATACGAGTAAATAGGCATATTCTTTAGCAAGTGAATCGATGCAGTTATCTCGGAACAGTCAGAACATCTGATGGGAGATGCCTTGAAGAGATTAGAACAAGAATTGCCATTGCGAAGGTAGCCTTTTGCAAGATGAAAAACATACTGACCAATAAAATGATGTCAATTGAAACGAGAAAAAGAGTGTTGAAGAGCTACATAGAACCTGTAATTTCGTATGGATGTGAAGCATGGACAATGAGCAGTCAAGCGGAAAAACATCTGATGGCTGTGGAAATGTGCTTTCTGAGGAAAATACAAAGAATAACGTGGACAGACAGAAAAACCAATGAACACGTCCTTAAAGAAACAAATGAAGATCATAAACTGATTAGAGTCATTGGGCATAGACATCTGCAGTAAGTACCTAACGAGATGCAGCGAAATGTGTCAGGCAATAAATCGTACTATATATGGATTGTGTCTTCGTTATTCAAATTGTTAGTGTTATTTTCCATTATTGCCAAATGCTATATAATTTAACTGAATACTGCGATGTGCTATTACTTTCAGAATATTCCACCAATTCCATTATATCAGATTAACTATAATCTAAACGATAATCTGATGTAAATCGACGAAATGGGGCACCAGTGGGCGTTGCGATGTCTAAAATCAGGCAACTAATCACAGTTTAACAATGAATATAACAGTTATTTGAGAATATACACGATTCTTGTCCAACGTTTTGAAAAAGCAGATCTTTTTTCTGTGTAAATTTTCATTTGCTAGCTGTATATCGTCACCATCATCATGTGCCATGCCGGTAAGCGTGGGCGGTCTTGTCTCGTCATCTCACTCGATCACCAGTGTCGTTGAGTAGCCCCGTGTTCTTGTCTCGACCGTGCAACGTGATCAAGCCATCAACGTATGTGCTTCTCTACCTTCCTCTTGCTCTTTTCCCATCAATCTTGCCCTTTGTCACGAAGTTCTCCTCATAACGTGACCAAAAAATGTTGGCTGTCTAAGTCTAATTTCTCTAATCAGTTTTCTATTTTCATTTGCTTCTCGTAGGACCTGGTTATTGGATTTTCTATCTGTCCATGGTATTCTTTGCATTTTCCTCAGAAACCACATTTTCACAGCCATTAGATGTTTTTCAGCTAGTTTGCTCATTGTCTATGCTTCACATCCATATAAAAGCACATGTTCTATATAACATCTCAACACTCTTTTCCTCGTTGTAAATTATATATATATATATATATATATATATATATATATATATATATATATATATATATATATATATATATATATATATATATATATATATATATATATTCCATTGGCACCTTTCCGTCTTGTCAGACGATAGCTTGGAACATTGTGCTTCAAAAAGGCTTAATAACTACGACCCATAGCGGTGCTGAGTGTGGCTGATAAGGCCAATTCGTTCTGCAAATGTTTGTCCACAGTGGATGCAAGTGAAAACATGGTCATTTCCACCATCATGCACCATCTTACTTTTCTCACGCTCTGTGTGGGCTTTATCTGCAATCATTTTCTCCTTTGTCTTTATTCCATTTCTGATAGTTGCCCTCCATGCAACACGTTCAGAGGTGACTTGCTCCCAATGTGCATTATCAATGCCAGTATCAATCATGTCCCACTTACACACATCTTTGTATCGTAGTAGAGGCCGACCCTGTGATCTCCTATCCATCTGTAATTCACCAAAAAAAATATGACCTTTGGTATTCTACCAGCATCCATCCTCTTAACATGCCTATCCATCTAAGTCTACGAAGACACACTACGCCACACAACCTTATCTTTCCAATACTTCAGTATTTGTGATTTTGTCTTGCCACTTACTACCAAGAAGTCTTCGCAGACACCACATATCAAAGCTGTTTAAATGTTTCTCTTGGTATAAGTAAGTTGTTCAGGTTTCACTGTCATAAAGAAGAGTACAAAGGACACAGGCTTGACAGACAAGGACTTTTGTTTTGGCAGTAAGCTTCCTGTTCTCCCAGACACGTTTTCTTAACCTGTTCATTGTTGTTGCTGCCTTACCAATCCTGACGTTGATTTCCTGATCTAGGGATAATTTGCTATTTACCTCTGATGCTAGATATGTAAAATGGTCTACCATCTCCAGTTCTGCGTCGTCAATAAAGATTGAAGGCACCCCATGTGCACCTTGTGACATAATCTGTGTCTTCTTTTTGCTAATTGTTAAACCAAATTCAGAGCAAGCATTGGAGAATGCAGATAGTAGATGTTGCAATTCTTCCTCAGAGTGAGTCGTAATCGCAGCATCATCCGCAAAAAGCAACTTTCTGACTAGTACCCTCCTAATTTTGGTCTTGACCTTCAATCTCTGAGCATTATATAGGCCGCCATCTGAGCGTGAGTGAATGTATATACCGGCATCCTGATCACGAAAGGCAAATTTTAGCAGAAGTGAAAAGTATATCCCAAAGAGGGTGGGGACTAGTACACAACCTAGCTAAACTCCACTCTTGATTTCAAACTCTTCTGAAGTTGCTCCATCAAACTTGATTATACCCTTCATGCCTGTGTGGAACGATTCCACAATGGACAGAAGAGTTAGTGGGCGCCAATCTTCTTTAGTGCTCTGACCAAATCGAATGCTTTTGTGAGGTCGATGAAGGCAATAAACAGTGGTTGATTTTGTTCCCGGCATTTTCTTGCATTTGTCGCACTGTGATTCGGGTTTAGACTTGATCTCACAGGACTTGAAGTCTGCGCACAACAATTCTGGCATATACTTTCCCAACAATACACAGAAGTGAGATATCCCTATAGTTGTTACAGTCGCTCCGATCGCCCGAGTTCTTGTACAGCGTTATTATGCTTGAATCTTTGAAATCCTGTGGGACTTGTCCTTCTCGCCAACATAGCTCTATTAGCTGGTGGATCTGTAGAGTGAGTGTGTCTTGCCCACTCCTGATCGCCTCTATTGGAATTAAGTCTAGCTGATGACAATGGCCGGATCTTGGATGTTTCCATGTGACCTTATGCAGCGCTTTTGTTTTAAACAATGGAACTTGTAATATATAGGTCATTTCTGGTGCAGTGCTTCGGCAGTCTTTGCCCATTTTCATTCATGCGACCGATGGTGTATTTTCCAAGGCACACTGGCCATGAAATCGAGTCCACAAGAACATTGAAATCACGGAGCATATAAATGTAGTCGGATTTTGGAATTGCCTTGATCACCGAGTCTAGTTCCTCATAGAAAGTATCCTTCACATCATCAGAGGAAGCGAGTATCGGTGCATATTATGTGATAATGGTGGCAAAACCACAAGAGGTTGCCAAGCGCAGGGATAATAATCTTTCATTACCTCCAGCTGGGATATCAATCATTCCCAGTAGCGAATTCTTCACTGTAAAACCCACACCATGTTGCCTTTTTCTGCCTGCCCTCTAGCCTTCCGTAAACAAAGTGTAATTGTTTTCCCTGAGTGAACCTTCCTCGGCGAGGCGAGTCTCCTGCAGGCCAGCAATATCAATGTAAAGTCGATCGTGTTTGGCATCAATCACAGCCGTTTCTCTCACATCGTCAATATTTGTCGAGTCAGTGGAAAATCCTGGAGACATTGTCCTTACGTTCCAGGATGCAAGTCGTAGCTTGAGGTTTCTATGTTTCTTTTTATTAAAACCTGGTGCATTGGTTTTATAGCCTGCGATTCAGATTGTGCCGTAGCTCTAAGCATTCATTGAAGCAGGCAGGCTGTGGCGGATCAGCACCCAACTGGCCGGGGGCTGCCCAGCTTAAGGCGGGCGGTAGCTGATCAGTGACACCTGTAGGTATCTCCCATCGTCAGATGCAACGCGTGGCGCCCCATGTCTACGCCAATTGACAGGGACTTATAACCCGTAACAGCTGCCTCTCGCTTTGATTCCGAGACCGGTAAGACCAGGGATGGAGTTATTGCTTATCCATAGCACAAAGCCTGGGCTAAAATATAGAGACCATGTGTTGCCCATGCAGCATGATCCCTCTCTTAGCCTGTCTAGTTCACTCCAGAGGAAAGGTTCCACCTATATATCTGGAACAAGACAAGCTGCAGAAGCTGCCGGATCAGCAAAGCAATGCTCTAGCTGTCCGCCTGTCGGAGCTTTGATTCTAGACCAGCTGCCAACTAAGACTTAGGGCCTGGTCTGCCCTGCCATGACATTTTGTCTTTAGGCTGTATTTCCTCGCACCAGGATAAGGCTTGTACCCTCCCAATTGCGCTCTTCCGCTCGAAGACGTTTGCACAATGTGGGGTGTCAGGTTTGGTAAGCGCCGCCCAACATTCGGCCTTGACAGAAAGCAGGTAGTACCGTCTACAGTCATACTGTAGCTCAGACATATCTGACTAAGACCTGACTGACAAATATCTATATATATATATATATTGATAAGTTTATTTTCCATTTTGCAAAAGGCTACTTTCGCCATTGCGGTCTCTTCAAGATATTTCCCATCAGATGTTATGACTGTTCACAGACAATTATACTGACTGACTTGCTTAAGAATATTACCATTTACATGTATATTATTAGGGACGTTCATTTGAAACCCGTTCCAATGGCTTTATTATAAAAGCATGAAAGAAACATAAACATATGTGGTAGAAGTAAACAAATCATTCATTTTGAATGAATTATGTACCATAGGTCGGTCAGAAGAAATCGCCGTAGGCATTCAGGCAAGCATCCCATTGCTTAGTTAGGCGGCGAATGCCCCATGCGTGTCTCTTTTTGGTGGTCGGTCAACATCCGTGGTACTCACTGTGAACACACCTTCCGATATTGCAGTTTCTTACAAACGACCTTTAGAATTGTCTGAATTGACACATCAGATTCTTTCGCTACCGAACGTATGCTTCGACAGCGGTTCATTTGCACTGTTGCATCAAATTTGGCGATTTTTTTTTTCTGTTGCAACAATATGCGCTTGACTTGGCCGTCGAAGATCTGTCGTGAACTGACGTTCTTTCCGAAACATTCGTGACCAGTCTGTCACTGTTTTTTCGACACACATTTGTTACCGCACGCTGCCTGCATTCTTCGATGAGTGTCCACTGGTCGACATCCTTAAAATTAAAGAAACTGAATCACCGCTCTTTGAGCTTCTTTGGAAGGATTTTGGATCAACACGGCCATTTTCTCAACGATCAGAAACAGAACCTATGCATCATGGGGCGATAAGCACTTGATCTTTAATTCATTGGTCAGTACTTATCACATGACTATGACATGATCATGTTCAACGTACGCAATTACGCGAGGTGCGGCACGAACGGGTTTCAAATGAACGATCCTTATGCATTCAGAGTTTATTCTTGTAGTGAGCCTATATTTTCATTTGAACTGTAATGTTCATGTGGACTTGCCCATTACTATATTTGGTAACTCCACTTAGTTTATTATAGTTTTCTATTTTCCTATCGGTGCCTTATAGGCCTCCGATATTTCTGTATGCTGCTGTATTATCTGCTTCTTTATACAAGGACATTTATATATAATAGTAGCTCCGATTCTGAAAGTATTTAAATTTCCAATCACACAGCACATGGGAAAGACCCGGTACCGTGTCAATTCAAATGTCACATGCAATTGTATGTCAAGTGCATCTTTAATGTCAAGTGTCCACATTCGTATTTGTTCTTCTTCTAAGAACTGTGTCTTCCCTTACTGTTATTTGAAAGCCTCTATGACGTTTATTGTGGCAAATTACTTGAGTGTCTGAGACATAATATAATTTAAGAGTCGATATTCTTCAATGTTTAGATCTGGTAGAATATCGCTTAGTGGAGGTCAGCATGGCCGAACTGATTTATTAGGATAAGAGGGCTCTTTCTTAAATATCAGGTGTAGTGATGCTGAGGTAGCCTATTAATGTGATTAAAATGTTGACTTCTCGTTCTTGATTTATAGACGTAAATTACAAGTACCTCAGTAAGAGTGGGATCGCCTAATGGTAACACTGGTAATAAGGAGAGCTATCCCACACGCAGAAATCAGTCAATTGCACTGGAATTAGTAGCACGTGTGTGGAATATGATTGACTTCAAAGCAAGGGAACGGGAAAATACATATCTTTATATTTCTTATTTTCTTGTGAATTGTATTATATTAATGTTTCTGTCACGTTCAGATCAAAACGTTCTATTAAAAACCGGTAAATTAAAGGCAAACAACTGTGGCTAAATGCTATTTTTGAGAAACCTGGTTTGAAATAATAGTCATAATCTGAAACAGCTTAGCAATCAATAATAATATAGAAAACACCAACTTCATCACATTATCAATTTATAGAGAGTTAATGTGAGTTAGCATCGCCAATTGCTGCTCGAAACCAGACACCTACAGTGGAAACATCTTTTGTAATATGTATAAAACTGTAGATAAATGTATAGTTTCAAACAAAAAGGACATAGTATTTTCTATACGGGGATTGGATAAGCGTGACATCTACAACACATGGTATGAGGGTATACAACAAACCTTGGTTACACAGCGCCCCATGTTTTCCTGGTATACAAGACAGACAGGTCCCATTAGTTGCTTCACAGAGTTGGTCCGTACAATTAGTGCTGCATTTCTGTAAGCAGTTGACTCCAAAATACTTCTTACTACAAGCTGTGTGTATATATATATATATATATATATATATATATATATATATATATATATATATATATATATATATATATATATATATTGATCGTAATCTGATTAGAGACATTAGACGTAGACAGTCAACATTTTTTTGGGCATGCTATGAGAAGAAATAAATTGGAGAACTTGGTGACGGGTGGCAAGATCGAAGGGAAGAGACGAAGGGGAAGACCGAGAAGTAAATACCTGGATGGCTTAGCCACGTGGCATGGTCGAGACAGGAACACAGAGCCGATCCACGACTCCGGTGATTGAGTGAGATGGCAGAACATGACAGCCCACGCTTAACGGCATGGCGCATGATGGATGGATGGATATATATAGGAAGTGGGAGGGCTAGGTACAGAGATGGATATATAGCTAGAGAGATATATAGATAGGTAGATAGACATATAAATAAATAGAGATAGAGAGAGGGAAAGAGAGAAAGAGGGAGAGAGAGAGAGAGAGAGAAAGAGAGAGAGAGAGAGAGAGAGAGAGAGAGAGAGGGAGAGAGAGAACACGGTATCGAAAACACATTGCGTAATCTGCAAAGAACTAGTATCCTTAGCTCAGGTGTAACAATGACAGCAAGCTTGATACCAAATATGGTACATTGTAATTCATAGTTTAACCCAAAAATGGACTTCCGTTCCCCAACATTGCGGATAGGCATTTGAACCGTTAAGCCTCTGGAGTATTTATATTTCTGGCTACGGTTAGCAGTCGAATTTTCCTCATGTTGGATTGGTAGTATATTGTTTCGTCGCCCTACTAGAGTTGAGTGGGTGGCGCGACACTGTGAGCTGCGAATTTCGTTTGGAATGGTTCTACATCTGTCCACGGTTGTTGTAGCGTGAACTGCATATTCTGAACGATGCCGGTCGGCTTGCCGCTTGGAATTGACTGGAATGCCGTTTCGGTTCACGAGTGTATTTTTCTCGGAGACTCATGAGGGTCTTCGCTGGAGCTACGGTGTTCGTGCTTTGTGCGATGCTTTCAGTGGGCCGCCTTGTCGGCAGGGACCGAGCCATATGGGATAAATCCCGGGGCAATGAAGTCGATCCTCTCGTCGTTTAATGCAGTAATGTGTGGCTTCTGGTTTTCTAGTGACTGCTGCTTCCATCGACGATGAGCTGTACTTTACGTGGAGGTTTTTTTATGTTCGCATCATGCCGGCTGCATTATGCACAGTGTACCTGTGCGGGCTGTTGGCATGTCGAGACTCTTGTCTATTCCACTTTTCACATGGGGCAGTGAGGAGCATTTCGTGTGATTTTCACTGGCACAGGAAAGGAGCATAATGGGGACCACCCATTGACGTGAAGTTGGAATTGCGACTAACTAACTAACTAACTAACTAACTAACTAACTAACTAACTAACTAACTAACTAACTAACTAACTAACTAACTAACTAACTAACTAACTAACCAACCAACTAACTAATTAACACAAAAATAAACTTGTGAATATTTTATTTTAAATGATTGTATAATAATATGTTCTGAGGTCGACGAATTACGCAACTCGTCCTCACTTTAATCCAATTAATCGCGCCGGTCATTCTTCATTCAACCCCGATGGGCGAGCTGCGACCATTGGCTTGGACCACTGGAATATGAATATATATTACGCTAAACGCCTTATGTGGCTGGATCTCAGCAAGTTATTTATACAGACAATTTAAAAACCATGAGATCTAAAGAAATGAACAGGGTCCTTACACTTTTTACACTCTTCCCAATGGAAGCCTGCAGCACAACCTGAAGGACATCCTCCAGTACTGACGAAACAGCTGTCTCCACTCTTGGCACAGTTACACCTCTTCTCACAGTCTCTTCCGTAATATCCTGCTGGACACACCGTATCTGTTGGAGATATTGAGTGGTACCGTGTATTTTAGTAACTTAAACACCATATACACAATCATATACAATCTGTCGTATTGTCGGCTTAAGTTCTAGTAATAACAGCACTTAAAATCATATTACTGTGCTAGTAACATTGATTAGAGAAATTAGATGTTGATGGTTAATATTGTTCGGATGTTAGGGTCTTCAATAAAATGTAAAAGTGTAATGTTAACTTGCAGACGTGATAATAGAGACAAACAAGAGGAAGACACAGATATAAATATATAGATATTCTAGACAATGTTGATCCTTGACTCTATGACCGTGTGAGATGGTAAACCATGCTAGCACATCATATACTTATTGGCAACGCACTTGATGGTGATGATATTCCTTAGATGTGTCCTTATGTGAGGCATTTAGCTCTGAACTAACCCGTCTCGTTAAACCACAGATGTTTAACCCGCCCTGCCTTATAGGTGTCAGACAGTTAACAAATAAACACGCATGTATTGGTTGATGCTCTTAGAAGTAGAAGGAAGAAGTAGAGACTAGATAACATAAGATAACATAAACATTGAAAGCTATGGTTACAGACCGGGATGCGAACCTGCCACCTCCAAGTTACGATAGTGCCTCTCAGAAGGAACAAGTGTGCTTCTACACATAACCAACTAGATACCCCTAGACACAAAAGATATGACTTCGCAGTACAAGATGATCGTTATATTTGTAGACAGGCTGTGATACGGGTATTATAAACTTACGACATAACACCAGCAATTAAGTTATAGTAAAATTGTTGATAACATGCATCTGCCCGGTGGCAACATGGATCATTTCACAATGACTAAAGAACACAATTGGGGCTAATGAGCTCAAATATCATAATTTTTGTTGTTGTTGGAATTTTGTAGTCTGAGAAGAAGAACAATACTGGAATTTTGCAAGATCTTAACATCAAATAAACTGGTTGATAAACAATATCATGACTCGGAAACTGAAATACCGTAGCCAATATTAAACTTCACAGTGACTTGGAGAGAACAATGATGGAAGATGTGGTTCCTGGTAGAAGAATTAGATGTGGATCGGCACGAAGATGGACACAGGACACTGCAGACACCTTGGACATGAGAGAGTGAGATTCGGGGAAATAGCAATAGAAAGAGAGATAGACAGCGCATTCTGTAAAGGATCTGATAACTGAGCGAGCGGAGACACGAGGACATTTAGAGAAAATTGTGATACCGGGAAAGATCAAGGGTGTAAAACATAACGGCGGGCAGACACATTGGCAGAGGGAATCGGAAGACAACAGCGGAGCAAATTATCAAAATCGCAGAGGGTTGGGGTGGAGCATAATCGAATCCGCTGCCTAGCATAACACGCGAGCATGAATAGTGATGTCCATTGTCCATATTTGCAATATTTATGCAGTCTGATTAGGCTAGCAGTGTACATCTGTAACATCCGGTCAAGATGGCGGAGGACGTTTGTGTTGTACTGTGACCGTCCCCTTTTGTCGCATAGAAGATATATATTTTCATCTCTTGCGTGTAATTTGTGTGTCAGGATGTAATACAGGAGTTTCTTCTCAGGATCTGCGCCAATGCTACGGAGTTCGTGCATTGAGCGAAGCAATCCTTGAGTGAATTTTCACAGCATGTGTGTTTCTGTGGTGTTCGGCTATTCAAAATGGCGGAACAACGTTTGTGCTCCGTGCGGAAGGCTGTCAACCCAGCAAGGCGACGGGGACGGCGTGGTTGCTGCAAACGTCTACGAATAAGTGGTGGGGAAGACATTTTAGACTTACATATGACCGTATGGGCCTCAAGAATACTCGTATTCTATACTGGAACTGTGCCAGCGTAAAACAACGGTGCCCTATTCTGGAAAACTTGGTGTACAGGAATGACATTATAGCGCTCCAGGAGACGAGACTAGGTGATCAGCTACTCTAAATTGCCGGCTTCAAATGTGTCTACAATAGACGACACCTGGGAATGGCGATTCTCATTCGCGATAGTATGGTGGTTTCAGAGCTAGACATGTCCAGTTGGGACAATGATGACATACAAATACAGGTGGTTAGAGTTCAATCCGGTCTACCATTCGTGTTGGTTAATATTTAGTCCCGCAACCCGAGTGTGAATTCCCAGAAGGGGCAGTGCCTAAGTGACATACTAGGTCACGAGAGAAATGTTAATTTCTGTGGCGATTTCAACTCTAAAGGCAGATCATGAGATAACATTTCCTCCAACACACAGGGGAAGGAGCTCCAGACTGCGCTTGAAACCATTGACCTGGTTTGTATCAACAGTGGCTGTGTCACCAGGACAGCAAGCCGCCTAGGTGATGAGGACAGTGCTATTGATCTGGCGCTGGTTTCTCCTTCACTCACTACAGTGTGTAGATGGAGTGTCCTAGGGTACCTTGGCAGCGACCACCGCCCTTGCAGAATATTGATGGAGAAAGGCAAAACGAGGCAGCATAAGTCAACGGTCAAGACATTCCAGTATGACAGTACAAGGCAAGATGTGGTGAGAAAAATAAGGCGCGACAAGTGCAGATAGCTTCAGGGCAGGAAAAACAGCTGAGCGCAGCCACCGTAGTGGAATTTTGAGGTGGAGAAGGTTAGGATGGATAAGCGCAGTGCTGTAAGGAAATGGAAAAAGGCCAAGAAGAACAGAGTTGCCCATTCTAGTCCCTGCATGCACTTAGAAAGAGAGATGCACACAAAAGTAAGCTATTTCCAAAACAAAAAACTGGTTAAGGAGGTCAAGAGTGAAAAATGGGCAGAGGTATGTCAAAGAGTAAGCACAGACAAGTCACTGAAATAGTTCTGGCGACTACATAAAAGCATGAGTGGGGTAGCCAAGAATATGAGAATTTCTGACTTCCAAGGTGCTGACCTCATCTGGCAGAGGACTGACGAGAACAAGGGAAAAGTCCTCTTCGAACGCTATCTACAGCAGAGCAGCCAGACAGACATGAGAGGACGAAATGTTGCAAGGAGGTCACCTCAGACAGATGCAAGGCCCAGAACATTTCGGATGAAGACTCAGTGACAGTGAAAGATATCAAGGTTGTGCTTCGACGATCAAAAACCAGCACTCCAGGGCCAGATGGCATAAGATACGATGACATCAATAGGTGTACCGACAACGAGCTAGAGAAACTAGCAGACACTTACAACAACAGTATTGGGAGCGTTAGCATAAAGGAGGAGTGGTTACACAGCTATCTGATTCCCTTGCGAAGCCTGGCAAAGACCAAACAAAAATTCAGGGATATCGAGTAATAACCATGCAGAATACAATAGGCAAGCTGCTAGAGAAGTTAATTGCCTGGAAATATCAAGCCAGCTAGAGAGGGAAGGTGTTATTCCACCTACCCTGGGAGGGTATCGTCCTAAAATAGAAACCTGAACCAATGCAGCAATTTTTGCCCATGATGTTTAAGAAGGTTTCCACTCAGGCATTGAAACCTTTGCTGCAGCGATTGATTTTGAGGATGCGTACAACAGAGTACCATTGGATTTCATAATGCTTCAGCTTCTTGAACTCAAGATACGTCCTTTTCTCCTTAGTTGGATCGCCGCCGCCATCTTTCAACGGAAAGTAGTTTTCAGATGTGGCAGTTGGACTTTTGAACTAACAACAATATATCCTGGTCTACCACAAGGATCACCATTATCTCCGGTGCTGTTCAACGCCTACACTGTGAGAATCATCAGCGAACAGATCACTGGACCGGGGAGGACACTGTAATATGCCGACGATGTTTTAGTGTATCGTCAGGGTAAGGATAGAGATCAGGTTGCTGTGCTACTTAATCGTATAAGTACTTGGTGTACTGAAGCTGGGGCAATGGTCAACCCAACAAAGACAACAGTGACACGGTTCTCTTTGAATAACCATATTGTCAACACTCCAACACCAACGGTAAATATGTGTTCAGAGACTGTGTAAAGAACGCAGGCAATAAATTACATGGGGATATGTTTTGATCGAAGCCTTGCTGATAATGAGCACATAGACCAGGTGATAACAAAGGCCTGTCAAGGTCTCACATCCGAGGTTGCGACGCGTTGTCTGTACCAACGCCAGACAACATAACAACACGCAACCCTGAGTGATGTTAAACACCGCAGAGGGAATGCGGCGTCTTCGACGACGCCCGTATAAGCAGCCAAGCACAGCAATTGAGCGACGCTTAAACGACCGCTGGTCAGCAGTACACCCCGTGAACCCTGCAGGGGTCACACCAGCTGACGTGGGCGCCGACTGGCGTGTAGCGTGTAGAACGCCAGATCTGGCAGACGGGTTTAGAGGTTTGAACGGACAGGTCGCATGGATCTGCGAGTGGTGTTTGAATCTGCATTGAGAGCTAGCCTGTACGACAGTGGGAGACTGGTTCGAACGCTTGAATAGTTTGACTTGTAAGTGAGATGTTTATTGCTTGCATGTATTATTATGTATTGTAGTGATATTGTTCATGCCGTAATGATTGCTATGGATTGCCATTGCGCGATGTTTGTGCGATAATAAATGCGGCGCGTAAATAAAGCTTGTGAATAATACTTTCGGATATTCACTTCGTGTGATTTGATAGTTTGATATTGCTTCACACTTGCCAGAAAACGAGCTATTTATCTTGCTCTACGCAAGACTCTGACAAGTGCGAACGTGGTGGCTTTCGTCCGGGTTTTGAACCAAATGCGAACTTGTAAATTTTTTGTCCGAATTTGAAGCGAATGTGAACATGCCGATAGAAGTGCGCAAGTCATAGATTAAGGTAAATTAACGATTAAATAGTGTTGATCTCATTAAAGTATAAGTGTGAAGATATTATTTGAAGCCAACCGAGGCGTCTTCAGACTTATCACTAAAGTCAACAAATTTTGTACCTAAAATCCAAAATGGCGGCCGTGCCCTTGAATGTCATTGAGTAGGGTTAGTGTGAGCGTGAAAGTTGTTGATTGTGGTAACGACTAACAATAATACTTGACAAACATACAAACCTTTACAGACTTCAGTGACATTACACACACCATACCTTTACAAACGTTCTAGTTTCGTTTAGTTTAAAAAGTACAGGTTTTTTTGGTGTCAACTTTACCTGAGTCTCGTGAACTTCAAAAATTTTTTGTGCGTCAACTCGAAAGACGTTCCAGTGTGATTTCGAGCACCACTGAAAAGCACATTGCCCAAGGATTACTTAAGTATAAAATTTTTTTCATTCCTCTTTATACTTTCGTTAGTCTGGCTTTAAACATCAACTGTGCTAGAAATATTTGTAACTTACTAACATCATAAGTAATTTTGTTTATATTTATTCCATCATACTTATTGTTCATCATGTCTTCTTTAAACGATTTCATTGAAATTGGTTTAAAAATGAATATGTCTGGTGAGGGATTGAGAACATGGAGTGAAAGTAAATATGCAGAATATCTTTTGAAGCAAAAGCAAATTAGTGAGAGGGATGAGAGAGCGGCCAAAAGGGCGTTAAAGCTTCAACAGGCACAAGCAGAAGCTGCTCTAAAGCAATCAGAAGCTGCTCTGAAAAGTAAAGAGGCAGACTCAGAAGCTGCTTTAAAGCTGCAACAGTAACAAGCAGAAGCTGCTCTGAAAAGTAAAGAGGCAGAATCAGAAGCTGCTTTAAAGCTTCAGCAGGCACAATCAGAAGCTGCTCTAAAGCTTCAACAAGCACAATCAGAAGCTGCAGTGAGGCAAGCTGAGATCTTAGCCCAAAGTAAGAGAGAAGAGCAAGAAACACAACTGAAAATTGAACAGCTGAAAGCTGAATCTTCTAAAGATAAAGTTAATAGAGAAACAGACAAAGATCAACCTCATAAAAAGTACCAAGGTCTGATCAGAAGTTACAACACAGGTGATTGCATAGCAGCATTTACCCAAAATTTTGAATTTGTTATGGATCATTACAAAATTCCAAAACCTGAGGGGGAACCTCTTAAAGTCATAGAGTCGATCCCAAATGACCTGAAAGAAGATTATCTGTACATTAAAGCGAAAATTATGTCACATTTTTTGCTAGATGAATCAGGTTATAGAGAACATTTTAGAAAGTTGTCTCCTAAGCCAACACACACGTTCTCTGATTACATCTCAGAAATTCAAAATATTTTTTCTAAATGGCTGTCAGCAGCCAAAGTAAATGGAAGTTATGACAAATTAGTTGATCTTATGTTGAGAGATAAGATTATCGCATCTCTCCCACCCCACTTTTCTAAATTTTTGTTGGAATGTCAGTGTGAAAGCGTTCAACAGATCGAAAGTCGTGGCTCTGGTTATTTTGCAGCCAATAAGCAATGTTTCTCTAGTAGTCTGACCAGCACAGACTTTGTCGCGGCAGCTACATATGGAAAATATCAGGCAGGGTCGAATACCAAACAAAGACCTTATAAACAAGCTGCAGAGAAATTATATCAGGGCAAATATTGCGATTATTCACACAATGAGAATGAGATGTGCGACAAACATCCTGGTACACTGCTTACTTGCATAATTACATTTCTAAGCAAGATAAAGAAAGGAAGAACTACAGAAGCGTTACCAACTGTTATCTTTGTAAAGCTTATGGCCACTGGCGGAAGAATTGTAAAGGCCGGTCAATGACCAGAAAGGCTAATGCAGCCATGTTTGACAATTCTTCTTCAGATGACGAAAGTGTACAAGATCAGCCAGTAAACTCAGCACATTCCATTGAGGTGTTCCATCATGAAAAATTTACCATTTGTGATCAATTTCATGAGGATGGCGTGTTAACATGCGGCCATTCTATACCTGTTACCAGTGAGGAGGCCAATTCTGTAGTAAACTCCAAAGGTAAACTAAACATCCACCAGGGGTATGTTAATGGTAGAGCTGCCACAGTTTTACGTGATAGCGGCAGTACTCTCATTGGTGTAAAGAGAGACTACATTTTACCATCACAATATAGTGGTAAATATGTCACATGCAGGACGTTCTCAGGGAACATAGAGAAATATCCACTTGCATGGGCATATATAACTACACCATTCCTTACAGGAAAGGTTAAATGCGCAGCATTAACCAATCCTTGCTGCGATGTTATCATTGGAAACCTTCCTGAAGTGAATGACATGCCACATGACAGTATTACATCAACTGTCAGTTGTAATATTGATACTACCATTTAACCTTCATCACCAATCATCATTCATGATGTATTACCACCTGTAAATGAATGTACAAATACCAACCTGGCTACGCCAGAACATACATGTAATTGTGTGAATGTAACATCAATGTGTGATGAGAATGATCGTTGTAATGTAGTAAATGCAGTAACTAGATCTACTGCACAGATGCAAGATCGAATCGATCAGACAGAGGCTTTACAACGAGTAAGTCCAGTTGTATCATCTCCTGATACAACTAGGGAGACGTTTATAACATCTCAAAAAGCCGATCGATCTCTGCAAAAGTATTTTAAACTTGTAGGCCAAAAGCCAAGAGTAGCAAAGAATGCTCAATGGTACTTTGCTCTGAAGAACGGAATTCTAACACGGTATTACACCAAAGGTTCCAGCACGATGGAACAAACAGTGCTACCGTTAGAAAACCGCAAGCAAGCATTGAATCTAGCTCATGACATACCCTTTGCAGGACACATGGCGTATGCTAAAACTAGAGCAAGGTTACTAACTCAATTTTATTGGCCAAAGTTTTGCAGCGATACCAAACAGTATTGCAGATCGTGTGACATCTGTCAGAAGCTTGTCAAAAAGGGTAAACACCCACAAGCTGAATTGCAAGTTACTGATTTGGCTATTAGACCGTTTGAAAAGATCTCGGTCGATATAGTTGGTCCTCTGAACCATGTAACATCTGAAGGTAATAGGTACATTGTAACACGCATTGATCTATGTACTCGTTGGCAAGAAGCGATTCCATTGAAGAACATAACTTCCAAAGACATCATGGAAGTGTTCTTTCATATTTTTGCGAGGGTAGGATTCCCTGATACCATCCTTTCAGATCGGGGTAGCCAGTTTATTTCCTCAGCTACACAAGCCTTTACCAAAATGTTGGGTGTTAAACAATGCTTCAACAGTCCATACCACCCACATTCGACCGGTATAGTGGAAAAGATTAATGGCGATATGAAACATATGCTCTCTAAGGTAACCCAAGAACATCCTGAAGATTGGGATACTTATCTGCCTGCAATTTTGTTTGCATATAGGGAAGTGCCCCATTCTAGCACTGGGTTTTCACCATTCGAAATGTTATATGGTGCACAACCACGCGGCCCATTATCTCTGTATGAATCTATGTTGATTGAAAGTACTACTTTGCCTATACCCATTTCACCATATGAACATGTAACATCATTGCGTGATATAATTATGAAATCATGAATTTTGGCTAAAGAAGATCTTCAAAAATCAGAAGCTATTTACCGACAATATGCTAACAGAGGAAATAGAACTATTACACTGACGCCAGGACAGGACGTTCTTCTTCTTTTGCCAAGTGATAGACATCTCCTAACTGACAGTTGCAGACAACTGATACAAGAATACAGGACGATCTTTTCTGACAGCCCAGGACAGACAGATTTAGTGCAACACCAAATCATCTTGACATCTGACGTTCCTATTAAATGTAGACCGTATTCCATCCCTATACACTATAAAGAAAAACTTCATCAAGAAATCATTGATTTAGAAGCAAATCATATCATTCGACGTTCACAATCTCATTTCTGTTCACCAATAGTGAACTCCGTTTATATAATATCCATCTAGAACGGACTAATGTCGTGTGAATGATACCACAACACATGTAATAGTATAGCTGTATACTTCCGATATTTGTTTTGCACATTAATATTAAAAGTTAGTAGACTACGCTAAAAAGTCTATAAATTTATGACGATTGTATTAAAATGTGAGTTAAAATATGTCCATATACGGAATTGTATATGTCGATTTTTATAATATGTAATCTCAGCATCGTAACTTGATTGCTTCTTTACAAACGTGACTTTCTGTGCACATTTGTCAATAAGTATCAAATTATGACACTAAGAAATAAATTTGGAGTGCTAATTTATTTCTTGTAAACGACGATAAATTATTGTTCCTAAATTTTTGGTATAATAACCAGGGGACATTATTCTAATTTTTTGGTGATATGTAACTATGTATTGTAACCATTAACATGTGTGCTTGATATGTAACATGTCAATGTAACGTCGTTTAGATATAGACAGTATATTGCCAAAACTGTTGACCTTCATTAGAAACTCCAAACAGAGGTCTGACGATGGAGCTATCTCAGAGGGAGATGCTCACGGCTTGACCTGATGATGTTAGTATTTTTGTTCTTGGTTGTGAGGTAGGGGCCAGTTTAGTCGATACCTACCGGACTAGCTGTGTCACAGCAAGGTAATGCCCATTAAATATATTGTACTTTACTGTTGTACTTCATAGTGCAACACACTTGTTGTATACATATTGTTTACTAGTCACCTGTATATAATTATAATAACTATTAACGTATAATGTTAGACTTTGACAGGTTTAATAACACCTATATAGATTGTACATGAAAGGAAATCCTTCCATGAAAAAGGGGTGTGGAGAGTGTCAAGGTCTCACATCCGAGGTTGCGACGCGTTGTCTGTACCAACGCCAGACAACATAACAACACGCAACCCTGAGTGATGTTAAACACTGCAGAGGGAATGCGGCGTCTTCGACGACGCCCGTATAAGCAGCCAAGCACAGCAATTGAGCGACGCTTAAACGACCGCTGGTCAGCAGTACACCATGTGAACCGTGCAGTGGTCACACCAGCTGACATGGGCGCCGACTGGCGTGTAGCGTGTAGAACGCCAAATATGGCAGACGGGTTTAGAGGTTTGAACGGACAGGTCGCATGGGTCTGCGAGTGGTGTTTGAATCTGCATTGAGAGCTAGCCTGTACGACAGTGGGAGACTGGTTCGAACGCTTGAATAGTTTGACTTGTAAGTGAGATGTTTATTGCTTGCATGTATTATTATGTATTGTAGTGATATTGTTCATGCCGTAATGATTGCTATGGATTGTCATTGCGCGATGTTTGTGCGATAATAAATGCGGCGCGTAAATAAAGCTTGTGAATAATACTTTCGGATATTTACTTCGTGTGATTTGATAGTTTGATATTGCTTCACACTTGCCAGAAAACGAGCTATTTATCTTGCTCTACGCAACACTCTGACAGCCAAGCGGGGCTTGGCTGCGATGTGGGTTATGGCCGCAGCAAAATGTGAGAAGCGCCATCTATGTTGGTCATGTCTGATTCTGAGTATGCGATGGCGATCCTGACTCTCAGCCGTAAGCAGATAGAAAGGATGGAAAGGATATAGAACGAAGCTATGCGAATTATTCTTGGATGTACAATAGATACAGCATGCAGTACGATGAGCTACCTTCTTGATTTTCCAACCATTGAATACAGAATACAAATTTGCAGAACTGGTGCCTACCTCAGAGTTAACGCAAACACATAACATCCACTGTATAGTGAAATTAGAAAAGTGAAGGGCAGCAGGTTAAAAAGAGGAAGGTCGTGGATGGGTCAAGCCGAAGACATTCTTAGACAGGTATGTGCACTTGAGGTCTTAGAACCTGGGGAGGAGTGGGTACACGTGCCAACATATTTCTGTACGTCCTTTTCTGTTTGCCTCCAATTAGACAGAAAATGCAGACAAGAAAATCTGGCTGCTGTGGAGGCGGAAGTACAAGCGTTGATTTTCGAGAATTCTTTAGAAGGTGATGCTGTCATCTACATAGATTGATCAGTCGTCCGACTTGTGAGAAGCTTATGGGCCTTTACGGCTCAGGCCGGAGGGAGAATTGTGAAGAACTCTGGTGTATTTAATTGAGACCACACGTAGCCTGACTATGGAAGTCATGGCAGTAAATAAAGCAATCACATGGCTCGAGACACAGACATTCACCAGGGCATGTCATGTTTCCTTGGTGACTCAATGAGCATGCTCAAGAGGATATAAATGGAGTGGATCCGAAGAGAGTGGTTGCTGTCTCTGGCGCGGTCTCGGCTGGCAAATATTAGTTTAATCTTCGTGCCAGGGCATGCGGGAGTACAAGGGAATGAGCGGGCTGACAAGATCGCAGGTAAGTCTACTGTGGAGGGCGGACGCACCATGAATCAGGCTGACAGTCTGAATTCTCTACGAAAAGTAAGACTTTTGCGAGAACCAAATGATAACTGTGAATCTACAACCAAGATCAGACTGCGAGAACAGCATTTTTAAAAGTGGTGCTGCCAAACAAGAACACTACGCAGGAAGCCAAAGAAAACTGATAAACCAACACATAACTGGTGTCGTTAACCGCTACACGCTGCGGGATTTGCTGAGGATGCGATCCGAGCACTTATGGACTGAATGGTTCGATGTGTAATGAGGATGATCTGTCGACTAACTAACAAACATTCTGTAATTCTATATTGTATTTGCGTCATATACAGAGTTTAATGGGCCTAGACAAGGGCCTGGATTAAATTATCAAGAACTGGCTAGATTATATATTCCAAAGTGGAAGTCGGTGGGTTCTGTCGAAGGCTTTTTGAAAATCGACAAAGCTGATGCTTAATTTCGACTGGAATTCTACGGAGTCTTCAATGATTATCTGAGGGTGAAGGTGTGGTCTATACATGACCGTTTTGGTCTAAGGCCTGCTTATTATTCTCTGAGCCTTTCATCTATAGACTTGTTCAATCTCTCAAATAACATGCTACAAAAGAGTTTTCCTGGTACTGACAGTAGGGTGATACCACGCCAATTATTGCAATCAGACAGATCGCCTTTGTTAGGCAGTTTGAAAATTACACCATCTTTCCACTGTTGTTGTGGGGATTCGTTTTGCCAGATTTCATTTTTCAACGTTGATTCAATTCTTTCAATTCTTTAAATTCATTGTTCAATTCAAACGTTGTAAGGTATTCTCATCTGCTGTTTTGAGCAATTCTCCTGAGATGTCGTCTTCACCAACAGCTTTGTTGTTCTTCAATTTTTTTAATAGCTGCTTTAATCTCTTCCATGGTGAATGACTCACAGGAGGCATCTAGTGGGGGAATGGTAATATCTCCATCCAGGTTGGGAACGATGTCAGGCTGCGGTCTATTTAATATTTCTTTGAAATGTTCTGCCCATCGTTGCTTTAGATGTTCCTCGGATAACAGTAGTTTACCTTGTTTGTCTTTGATGGATGTGTTTGATGTAGGTGAGTGATTACATAGTTGTTTCATGATATGGAATACGGCTTTGTTGTTTCCAGTTTTGGCAGCTGATTCGGCATCGGAGGCCAGGTTGTGTATAAAGTTCTGTTTATCTTTTCGTGCGCTTGATTTCACCTCTTCATCCAACATGGAGTATTTAATTGAAATATGGTATAAGTTAAATGTTTGTGCAGTAATTTTGACCAAAGTCTCGAGGGAAGGTTAAGGCTGATGATTTTCGGACCTCACAGCAGACACCAAATGAGTCTTTGCTGATCGTTAACGAATCGCCATGCAAGACTCCTCAATACGTTGACTTGAATAAATGACAGCTACATACACACGATAGGAGATGAAATGACTCTGGAAGTGAAATTGACGTTATCATGTGTATGTGTGCCTCAGAGAGAGAGAGAGAGAGAGAGAGAGAGAGAGAGAGAGAGAGAGAGAGAGAGAGAGAGAGAGAGAGAGAGAAGAGACAGACAGAAAGACGATTGTTATGATGATAACACTAATGTAGGTGGCATGAACATGACGTCACAAAGCTATGAACTGAGGTGTTCATTTTATCTATTGTCTATGTTGAGAACAAACATAAACGATTATTGTGCGGCTCAGTGGGTGGATGCTGCTATCTTTTGTAAAATCAGTCTCTGTATCGAATACTAATGACTACACTCCTAACACAATGCTTGAGAAATCACATTGCTATGCTGTATATTATATACATAAAAATGCATATTAAATGTTAGGTAGATTCGCCATTGAGAAAAGAAACATGAACGTTAATAAACATTGGAGTAGACTATTTGAAAACGACTAAAGCACACTTTAAAGTAAATACATTTGTGAGATACGTGAATTAATGTACCACTCACTGGCTGTAAACGAAATCAACAATTAATTTCTTACCACCAAACATCTCCACCTCACACAGTGTCAAGAAAATATGAGACTTGGGTTCTTTATAAGTGGAAATAATGCTGACGCTAGACACTGGTATCAATGGAGTAGTAGACGGGATACTGTAAATGTCGTGGTTGGTGTTAGTGTGATCAGTGTAGGTAAATGCCACCCTGCTGTACTCCTGATATGCCACCAGAATAAATCCACTAAGTCTTTCTTGTAGGACTGAAACAGCACAATAAATGTATGTATGCATATGTTCATGTTTATGTGTGTGCGTGCGCGCGCATATATGTATGAGTATGCAAATGTGTGTGTGTGTAAGTGTGCGCGCAAGTGTATGTATGTGTGTGTATGTATTTTTTAACTAGATAACCATTAAATATGCCGGCTCCATGGCCGAGGTGTTAGCAGCTTTCTCCGCTAACCCCGAATACTCTCGTCGCGTCACGTGACGAGAATTAGCAGTGGTTCGAATCGCAAAAGTGACTTATGAGAGTATGGAGCCGGTCGCTCAGAAAGTCGTGGCGTGCTGATGAGCGTAATCTAGCCTAGTAATCAACATACAGCTGAAAGATGCTGGTGTTGACCGCAATATCCTGAAACAGGGTGGAAACGCGGAAAAAAAAAATATATATATATATATATATATATATATATCCAACCATGATGTGTGTTTTTTTTTTTTGGCTCTCGCTTGCTTTGAAATCAAGCGTATTGGAATTACACTACTTGTAGTAGTGCTGGACTGAAACTTGAGTGCGAATTAGCTTTACCTATTAACAGTATCCCTTGCCATCAGACGTACTCATTCAGACTTCAGAGGTACTACTATTAACGTACCCAAGTCAAGGACGATATTTTAAAAAAATTTATCTTGACAACATTTTAGTCCAACTGTCCTTTGTAGAGATTGACCCCCGTACCTCTCGGCATCAGCACATCGAATGATTAAGAACGAGCGTTCTTATCCATTCGACCATGCTGAAATACTAACCATAATATAATTTCTTCGGTGTCACTTTCTACCTGCAGGACTTTTATGGGTTGATTTTCCAAGGTTAATGTTTAAATAATGATATATATATATATATATATATATAGTGGAACCTCGCTTAACAAGCATAGTTCGTTCCAGAATCTTACTCGTAACGCGAAACACTCGTTAAGCGAAACAGTTTTCCCCATACAAATTAATGTAAAATACGATAGTGCGTTCCATGCCGAAAAAATACTCAAAATATTTTGTTTACCGTTTATTCAAAGAAAATTATATATTCATTGTTAAGGAGCATATAGAAAGAATGGAAGATAATAGGGAAAGAAATCTCGCTTACACTCAGGATATAAATGACCGTAGACCTCGAGGTAGACCAAGAAGACGGTGGAGAGATAATACATATACAGACCTACAAGCACTTGGAATCAACGACTGACAAGAGAAGGACCACCAGAGAGACGATATGGAGACGGATTGTATCTGCAGCTATTGAACCCCAATGGCTCGGAACGCTGAAGAAGAAGAAGAAGATTTTAAGGAGCGTGATTCATCTTCCTCTTCTATCGCGGAATGAACGAACCTGGAATGAGAATTCGATTTGTAGAAAGAAAAAAAATTGAAATAATTAATTTATAATTTATAATATATACCTAATTATTTTTGACTAGAAAGCTGTCTAGAGAAATGTGATTTTGCCGACGCTTCAGAATTTGGTGGACATGTGACACAGCATTATCATTAAATAAATTAGTAGCTCTCATAGCCATTGCCTTATTAGGGTGATGGTTCTCAATGTACGATGCAACAGTTTCTCATGCTTTCCGCATTTCTCTTATTGCTCCAGAAGATTGTTGGTTTGCCGTTACCTTCTCCTCCTCCTCGAACAAACTCTCCTCCACAACTTTTTGCTGTGAAACACAATGTAATTCCATAAGCTCTTAGGTGGTCAGCTCTTGGCTATGCTCTTCCACAAGATGATCGATATCTTTGTTATCCACCAAAAGGCTCTATATAGAGCCCCCCGCACCGGTCTGTCCGACCCCCTTGTCTTCCGACCCTCCCTGTTGCGGGCGCACAATCCGGGACTTCCCCTCCCCTCATCACTCTTTATGCGAAACGTCACTCGTTCAGCGTATCATTTTTTTACAATTTATTTTGCTCGTTATGCGAATCACTCGTTATGAGAGGTGCTCGTTAAGCGAGGTTCCACTATATATATTACAAAGAAAAAGTTAGAAATAAAATTGGGAATTGATGCTAACATATGTTACGAGACAAGTTAAATATTTTGGGGGCCAATTAAAAGACATGCCACTTATAAAAGCCATCTTCTTCTATTGCCCTTTATAACCCATTGTGACATAGGCCCTCAACCATTCACTCCCTCGTCCTATCATTAGCTATCCAATGTAGCTCAGTCCACGTCTTGCCAATATTATTCATGTATGTTTCCGCGTCTCTTCTCTGTGTGGCTTTAGGTCTTTCTCTATTTATATTGACATGTTGACTACTGATAGCATTTCTAGTTATACTATTCTCAGGTTATCTTAATGGATGTCCTATCCAACGCCAGCACATCTTGTTCATCTTTTGGTTCACAGTTATATGTTTAGTTCTCTCCACGAGCTGCACATTGGTGATTTTATCATACAATTGTAACCCTTCAATCTACGTGTAGTTTATAATTTATTTATAATCGTTTTCATTGTTCTCGGGTTTCGGAAACACGCAACAGTACTGATGTACGTTAGAATTGATTTAATATTCCAAGTTTGCTGCTAAGAAATGGACAAACAACATACTGTTATTTCTACATGCACAGGAACTGTGATCTGGGTTGATATCAGCAGCTAGGTCTGTCTTGATATTCGTGAAGAAGTTTTCATAAATATTTATTTCAGTTTCTTTTGACTTCAGTGGCATAGTGATATAACAACTTCTATTGTCTTCTTTATTCCTACTCTGGTAACTTTATTTATTCCTTAACTGTGTCTACATGCAACCTAAGTAGGTGAAAAAATGTGTCTCATGAAGTGATGTTTCATCAAGGGAGATCATGTTATGATGTACTTGATTCACTCTGTTACACTGGTTTACACATAAGCACCATACATTTTGCTGCCGTACATGTTATACCTGTTTTTGTGTAATTTTGTGTAGATGATTAAGAAAATGTAATCATATTTTCTTCTATCAGCTCTTGTTTTTGAGATAACTACGAATGACCTTCTTAGCAGGGCAATTGTTATGTACAAGCATAGAGTTAGGTGCCATCAGTGGCATTTTGACTGTAATTTGCATTCATATTGTATTAATTAATGTGCATTTATTACATTCATATAAAGCACCAAAAGTGTATTAAAACTGTATCACTAAAATTGTATTAGCTATAGTCAACACACAAAAAGCTTCTTTTCGAGGACTTCCTTGAATGTGATATGCCTGAACAATCTCGCATAAGGGTCCATCAATAGTCTGCCATCATGTGGGCATCCCAAAGTCCCTGGTATCTCTCTTCCATTGTTTTTATATCTTGGTGATATCTTTCACCGTGTTCCTCACTAAAGTAGGTAAGATTCTCGGGAAAGAAATGTAAATGTTTATGAAGGTAGTGCAATTTTATGTTCATGTTGCATCCAAGCTTACATCGTTTACAAGACCTCCTACATTAGTACAAAGCTAATCTACCCGATGGAATTAAAGCGGCAATGTACGCTGATGACCTGGTTTTGTGGAGCGCAAATGAACATGCATCAGTGGCCACCATATTTCTACAGAGAACTGTAGATACATTTGTTGCATGGGCGGATAGATGGTGTATCAGCATAAACACTGACAAGTGCAGCACCACTCTATTTACCCTTTCTCGGAAACAAAAGGCAGGAAGCATTCAGATAAATGGAACACCCCTAAGAGAAGACAAGGAACCAACATACCTTGGTGTAACATTCGACGACAGGCTGACATGGAGAAAACACATCAAAAAAGCAGTAGCAAAAGCCAGAAGGAAAATTGCCATCCTGAGAAAGCTAACTGGAACCACTTGGGGAGCCAGTGGGAAAATACTTAGCAAAGTTTATCAACAGAGCATACGACCACACTTGGAATACGGGTCAACTGCGTGGTGTTCAGCATCCAAAACTACATTGCAGGAGCTGGACAAGGTGCAAAATCAAGCTCTTAGAGTTATCACAGGAGGGATGAGATCAACCCCTATAGTAGCAATGGAGAAAATGGGGAGGACACAAGCTTTAAGAGAAAGCAGAGATACAAAAACACTCATACAAGCAGAAATGTTTCTCAGCTTGCCAGGCCACCCTATGAAGAACCGATTTGAAAACTTAGCTATGGGGCGGTTGAAAAGAAGTAGTTTCATCCACCAGGCCAAACAACTCTGCAGAGAAACCATCGATCTTCCCACAGTTGGTATCCCCTTGACAACCATTCCAGAGCGAACCCCGTGGAAAGATGAACATAGAATATCGCTACAAATCCAGTCACAAGTGAGAGGAATATGTGACAAGGAAGAACAGAACAGTGTACAGCGCAGAACAGCCACTCTCAGCTTCCTTGATGACGAATACCCACAGGACCTATGGATCCGAGTTTACACTGATGGGTCAGCACAAAATGCTGTTCGAAATGGAGGAGCGGGAGTATACATTGAATACCCAAATAATACTAGAGACACGGCCAGAATTCCAACAGGAAAGTACTGCCATAACTATGATGCTGAAATTGAGGCAATCAAGATAGCCACAGAGAAATTACAAAATACCAGCCATGGTACACAACCTGTGGTGATATTGACATATGCAAAATCCGTAATAGAGGCGCTCCTGTCTGGGAAATTGCCAGTTCTGAGGACACTACTTTCTGAACTTAGCAGTCAGCGTAAGATCACCATACAGTGGATACCATCCCACTGTGGAGTCCCCGGAAACGACAGAGCTGATCGATTGGCTAAGGAAGGAGCAAAAGAAGAACAACCTGATGTGCCTATTACATACCACCAAAAGAAAAGAATGATCAAATCAGTCATAAGGCCACCAAACCTTACTCAAGACGACTACCACGTTATGGACAGACCAGAACAAGTCATTCTTCTGCGCCTCAGAACAGGACACAATAGATTACGCAACCACATGTATACAAAATTCAAGATTGGTGACTCGGCCATGTGCACATGTGGTTTGGCGTTGCAGACAGCAGAGCACATACTCCAGGATTGCCCAAACTACAACATATCCAGGCGAACCTTCTGGCCTAGAGAGACAACAGTGGAAGATAAACTCTATGGACCGCTAATGAACTAAAAAAGACTGTTGGATTCATACAAGAGACAACATTGCAGTTATAGGGTTATTTCAGGCGAACGAAAGAAGAAGAAGAAGTACAAATAACACGTTTGGTTTATTTCCGAAATAATGGAAGAAAACATTGCATGTTTTCAACTAATTCAGAATAAGTGTCTCCTTTAATGTAACCCAGAAAGTTATGGACGACTAAAACAAATGATGACCAGGCAGTGGACGTTGTTATGTTCATCAAATCATTAACATTTGGATCGTTTATAAACTTTCTAATTCGATGTCCATCAAATATTTCAGCGTTAAGTTTGTATTTGCTCAATTCCGGAAACTGCCAGCATAATTAACTAAAACAGGTAACATCTTTGTTCAGCGCCTTTACAAATTGCTTCATCAATCTAAGCTGTATATGTAAGTGTGGCAGTAGAACTCTTTTTCGATCAATGAGATGCTAGCTGACAATATGTTTTCTCCAACTTTAAATTCATTCCGCAACGGCTACTGTTTGTTTGTCCAGTGCGCATCTTTTGCCTAGCTATCCCAAAAACATTTAAAGCATGAATATTTGGTTAATCCCCTTTGCTGGCCAAGCAAAAAGTTAATCATTTTAAGATCTACAGAAAGCATCCAGTTTTGTTCTAAATACTTCAATGTTTTGCAGAACTGTCCTGATTGCAACATACTCCTCCTTCATTGTAATAGAATGAGCAATTGGAACTGAGCCATATTTGTTACCATTGTGTAAGAGAACACCTTTCATATCCCTCTTAGAGCTATCAATGAAAAGCCCTTCTCATCTGGTGTATAACTTGCACCCATTTCGTTTACAATACCTCCTCTACAATAGTACAAAACAGTTCTTTTTTTTTTTTTAAACAAATGAATAGAAGAAAACCTTGCTCTCTGCTGCGATGAACTGTAATCCTTGTTACATATATATTGTTGATATAGTTCTCAGATTAGATCATTCAGTTCACGCTGGTCGAAGGGTTGAGCAACTGGAAAATCATCTTAGAAATCAATATCACTGTCATTTGTCGTTCCAAATGCCACTACTGGCTCATCTTTTAGCAGGAAATCTGAAAACTGACTAAAAGTAGGAATTCGTATGTCATCTCCGTGTTGAACAGGTCGTCCAGCAAAGTGTAAATCTGGATATTTTCATTAATACTAACAACAAAGAAATAACAGTCATCAAAGTGGTTCTTGTGCTCTCTCCAAACCATTGGACTTCCAAATTTTAAACAGTTTCGTTTCCCACACGTCCAATGTCGCATGTGTTCAACGCATGTTTTGCAACCACTATGAGGAGCCACATTTTTGTCCTGGTCACCTAGGGTTACTTTAAAGTAAGCAAAATATGCCCTTTTCCCCAAAAAAGTAATATGCTTCCTTTTTTCATGGGAAAGAGCTGTTTAATAAATCAAGCGTGGTACAAGGTAAGCATCTGTTTAATAAATCAAGCGTGGTACATGGGAAGCTGCTGTTTACTAAATTAAACCTGATACAAGGTAAGCAGCTGATTAATAAGTCCCCTTGCCCTAGTGCGAGGATACGCAACCTAAAGACTAAATGTCATGGCAGGGCAGACCAGGCCCTAAGCTTTTGTCGTCACGTGGCCTAGGATGGAAGCGCCGACAGGCGGACAGTTAGAGCATTACTTTGCTGATCCGACACTTCTACAGCTTGTCTTGTTGCAGATGTATTGGTCTACCTTTCCTTTGGAATAAACTAGGCAGGCCAAGAGAGGGATCATGCTGCATGTGCAACACATGGTCTCTAAATTCAGCCCAGGTTTTGTGTTATGGAGAGGTACAACTCCATTGTCAAACTAGCGTATATCAAGACGGCAAGGTGCTTGTCAATAAGTCCACTGCATTCAGAGGGCTTTCCTTGGTTACCCGAGGCAGGCAATTGTGGCGATCCAGCTACTCAAACAGCCACTGCTTCCATCACTGATAACACTTATCTATCAAGTAGCCGTAACCTGATGTGGGTATTGTTAGGTCCATCACATTTTTAAAGGCCTGCCTGCATTGTGGGTTAGGTGGCCAGTTTTTCTCTCGCGTAGCAACGACGAAAGTTGGCATTCAAGTTCATGTCACTGTCAGTGCAACGTCCTACCCGCTACATCAATGGAAACTTGTCAAAAAATTACTTACCAAAATATGAAAGTCATGAACGCCTGCAGCTATGTGGCTGAATGACCATTTATTCAAGAAACTAAAGATCGGAGATACTGATGAATGTAACAATAGAATATAAAAACAGTTAGGAAGCTGTAACTCATGCTGAAACGTGAGAGAAAAGAAACATAGACACAGTGTACATATCTTACAACAGAGAAAAAAAACACACAAGGTGGCCTGGGGGGGGGGGGGGGTCAATAATGATCTCTCTCTCTCTCTCTCTCTCTCTCTCTCTCTCTCTCTCTCTCTCTCCCACACACACACACATACACACACACATACCTCACACCCACACATAATTTATACTACGACACAATGAATCAACGTTTCGATTTTAATAATATTCCTCAGAAACATCACAAACAGATCTAAAGAGAAACATAAAATTAAAAAAACAAAAAAAAACAAAAAAAAAAAATATATAATTAAATTAAAATAGAAATAGAAAACAAGTATAGGCATGACACGTTGCTAGGCAATTACATAAATCTCGTTGCAAGGGAGGCGGCAACGAAGTACTGGCGAATGCAACTGTGGAACTGGTAAAGTGATAGCGAGACCTCTGTTGCAAGGAGAATCCAACATTTCCTGAATAGAGAAAGGTATTTTGGCCTACACCCGCTCCATTTGAGGATAGACTCTATGAAGATGTCAAAAAGCTCAAGTTGGCCGCTGCTTACTTTGCATTTACTCATATTGAAGTCTAAACATAAGCGAAGAAGACGAAGGTAAACTAGGTGGCGTCATGTACGAATATGCTTCCTATATTCTTCTTTCAAAGCGTACTCTCCACAAATATAACAAAATAAATACCGTGAAAGAAAACATAAACATCTTGAAGATGATGTCATTCTGTGTTAGAAGTCTAAGAAAATAACTTGCATACTAACATACATACAGTGGGTTAACATCTAAAAAGGCAAGTCTTGAAAGATTCTTGGATAACAGAAACTACGATTAAACAAGCAGTTTCATCGTATAAGGGACTACTAGATAACAATAATGTTTTCCCAGAGCCTTATACGGAAAATCCTGTAATAATATTAATGAAATACACGAATGCCTGTATCTCAAATGCTAGAGCTGCTTCAGACAAATAAATGTAATATTTGTATTCGGCAGGCCTCATTTGTGCAACATCACATGTGAAATGTATGGTACAAAATAAACATGCTTTTTTCTAGGGCTGGATTAACTTTGGTTTTCCCCTATAAAGTTTTAAAATTAATTCTAAACTCTCATCCAAAGTTGTTTATTTTGCATCTGATTTGGTCTGTGAAATAGGAGGACAATGTTGTCATCGAAACAGATCATCGAACTGTTTTGTCAGAGAAGATCATTACATTCTATGTTTAGTAGTGTATATTGTTGTCTTAATAGTCCAATCTATAGTTAGTAAGAACAATGGCGGTAAAAAACGTCATATCAGTCCCACTACTGTTTTTATTTCAAATACACCCGGTTAATTTCCCTAATGGAGTACTCTTCATCTTATGCCTCTATCCATCCATCCATCATGTGCCATGCCGGTAAGCGTGGGCGGTCATGTTCTGCCATCTCACTCGATCACCAGAGTCGTGGATCAGCTCCGTGTTTCTGTCTCGACCATGCCACAAGGCCAAGCCATCCAGGTACTTGCTTCTAGGTCTTCCCCTTGGTCTGTTCCCCTCGATCTTACCAGTTGTCACCAAGCTCTCCAGATCATTTCTTCTCTATATGTTGCCTTTATTAAGTAAATGATTTTTTGTACAATCCCATAATGCTTCATCAATTGGTAAAATTATTCCCTATAAATGCAAAGTATTATTTAATGTTAGTGGGAACTTACCCATTTATATTATTGATCAGACAAGTTTAAACACAGAAGCCGCAGACCATATGTTGCAGGAGTGATTGCCTCTCGTATTTCACTTCATCTTGTCATGTGTATTCTGCAGACTTATATATATCATTTGAAGCTAATAACTGAATAATACTTTTGCTTCAATACTTAAAACACATTGTCACATGGATTGTTCAGATGTGGAGCATTTGTTATCCCCATGGTAATTTCAAATTTAAAACGAAATCTTTCTGTTTGCATAGTCCATTTGATTGATTTTGGTTTTCTACCTTGAGGCACTGTAAAGATTTATGCGGCTTCTTTTCAATGCTGCATCTTCTACCGCTCTTGCTGTGTCATCTATATATACGTTTGTCTATGTGCTCTTATCCGCTTCTTAACTTTTTTTTATTAGCTTTTGTGTAGTTTTAAAGACCGACTGTTTTTACTTTCCGATTCACTTCCTAATACCAATTTTGGACTGGTCTACCTAGTAGCGAAGGTCAATTAAAACAAAAAACAAAAACAATCGTCCCCACCGCGTATTTAAACCTACAATCACGAGCTTTCAGCCATACACTACTGTGGCTTCCTATGATGATTATAAGCAAACTAATAATCATGCAAATGATACTGATGGCAATAATGATTATAATGATGATAATGATAATGATGACAATAGTTATGGTGAAAATGACAATGTTGGTCATGATATTGATGATACCGATAATGATGAAAATTATATTGATGATATCGACAATGATGACATTGATAATGATGGCATCGATACTGGTGACAATGATAATAATGACAACGATAATGGTGATAACGATACAAAAGACAAATACAATATTTTCCTTGTAACAGGTGTCTTCAAAGGGTAACCAGGCGATTGATCTGAATTGATCTGAAAAGGCAGCATTCAGTTTAAAAGTCTAAGTAAAGTTGCATTTCGTCCGTATATCTATTACACATCTGCCATGAAAATTACATAAAACATAGCCAGTTAGGACGAATAAATAGCAACTGCAATTAGACATTAGTGTTTATTATGATGATGTATAGGAGGGAAAATCATTAGGTAGCATGAATTTTATGATTCACGTTATTATTTTTTTTTTTTTTACAGTAGTGCGAACAGGCAACTGTGTGTGTGTGTGTGTGTGTGTGTGTGTGTGTGTGTGTGTGAGTGTGTGAGTGTGTGTGCGTGTGTGTGTGTGTGTTATTTATTTACATAGTTAACCCTTACTGGCAACACACTCGGCCTACCTGTCTCCTAGCTTGTTGATGGCTTCTAGGAAAACGTTTTTGGGTGTGACGTTAAACCAATTTTGCACCGTGGCGTTATCTTGTTGTCATCTGCAAACCTGTGACCCCGCTAATATTCTTTCAAGGCTCCAAACAAGTGAAAGTCCGATGGCACCTAATCTGGATTGTTTGCTGGATGTTTCAAGACGTCAAACTTCAGAGAACATAGTGTATCCACTGTATGTGAAGCTGTATAAAGGCGAATGTTGATGTGCAGCAACAAATTACTTTTGAGAGTAGTCACAGGCGTTTCGATCGCATCGCTGACTTCAGCTTGTTCACTATTGTGACACTGTATCGAGCACTAGTCACAATTTTACCCCATTTCTGGAAATGCACCAAAACAATGCCCATGATGTCCAAAAAGATGGCCATCGTAACATTCCCAGCGGATTTCCGCGTCCTTTCTAAACCGGAGACAAATGGTATTTCTTTTCAAACTTGTCTACTCCTATCACACACTATCCTCTGAATCAACAATTGGCTTCATAATGAATCATCATTGTTCTGTATATTTTACAGAGTTTAACACCCACTGATTAAAAACTGCACAAACTGCTCGATTGTCACTACTCATACGTGGGGTATTGCTTAATAGCCAGTGTGTGTTCTAAAATATGATTTTCCATTGTCCATACTCTTGGATCCCTTTTATAATAAAATTCCGGTTACTTAATGACTGCCCCTCGTACATTGGTCACGTGTGCCTATGAATTTGTATTTTATATATTTCTTCACTGACCGAGATTATTAAAGTATTAGTACATGCATTTAGAAAGAGTTTACTCACTGTTTCTGTTGTATAGGCTGTATCTGTTCACGTGATATGGCCTTTCAAAGTAGAGTGTCCAAGTAGGTCTTTTGTCATTATTATCTGTATGGTAACAACTCCTTCCAACCCAAGTAGAGTTCCTATTACCATCCACAGCAAGGGAGGCAACCAGATCCTTCTCGATGACAGAAGTCTCAGTGGTATTTTGTCCCAGTGCAACATTGCGTCCTGAAAATAGTATATATGATGTATTCTCTTTTAAACAATCACACTATGAGATAACTTTCCCAAGTGAAAAAGTACCAAACACAGAGCTGTTTAAATTGTGTAATGTTCTCAGTAATACATTTCTTGTCTTTGATATAAGAATTGCCGATGTTGTGTAGCTTAGTGTCATTATTGTTTTTTTTTTTTTTTTTTTTTTTTTTTTTTTTTTGCGTATCCTTTTACAGGACTTAGCTGTCAACAGCAGCATCTTTCAGCTGTCTGTTGATCTCTTGGCAAGATTACGCTCAGTAGTTTGCCATTGCTTTCTGAGCGGCCGGCTCAGTATCCGCAAGTCACGAGCGGGGGTCGAACCACCTCAGTTCTCGCTCCGCTGCGAGACTCTGCGTGATAAACGGGATTACAGAGAGAAAGTGTTGTAACCCCACAGCCAGAGAGACCGGCAGTGTCATTATTAGATGATTATATACACACCCTTGAGTTGTCTATCGGTATGTTTCACATATATCACTTATTCACATGTGTGGTTTCTAACACAGCCAGTTGTTTTTCCTGAATATTTTAAGTAAAAGTAAAAGACTCCTTTCCACACCTCGATGCGTATTGAGTATATGGTGTTAGCCCTACATCTGTAGACTAATCAAATCTCGATGAGGTCCACGCCCTTTACTTACCAGAATATTTTCTGGCATCCATGTCAAGTTTTATCAGATTTGGAGCCCGTGTCAATTTAAGAAAAAGATGTATATGGGATTCAAGCACATGTTAACTGGGCCGGGAGTTAGCCAGGTCGCTAGAGTAGCTTCCTCTGAATATGTGTAGTCATATGTAACTCTCCTATGCTGTTTGTATATTTGTAATTATTTTTTTTTCTCGATTTCATTCTTTTCCCTATTTAAGTACAAAGTAATTGTTTATTTATTTGGTGGAGTCGTTATGGTAACATTTTCAAATGCTTATTGATATTTTGCATTTTCTTTTGGATGTAGAAACAATTCGATATGTATGTGTATATATATATATATATATATATATATATATATATATATATATATATATATATATATATATATATATATATATATATATATATATATATATATATACATGACTAAACACACTTCAATGTCAGTAAACTACGTCAATGACTGTTTTATGACATTCTCGTCCGGTCGGGAAAGTCTAGTGCCACGAGTGCCACCACATCGTCATCCAAAGACTGAAGGCAGCATCTTAATTAAAACAAATAAGTTTAACATAGGTACATGGAATGTTAGAACGTTAAGTGAGCTTGGGAAGTTATACAATGTTATAATGAAATGAAAAGTATGATATTGAATATTCTGGGCATAAGTGAGATGAGATGGAAGGGATCAGGCAAAATCTTAAACGAAAATCACACAATAATTTATTCTGGAGGGGATACACACGAAAAAGGAGTAGGGCTAATATTTGATAAACAAACAGCCAAATCAATTAATGGTTACTGATGTATTTCAGACAGTTATTATGTTCACATTGAAAGGCAAGCCAATAGATATAAATATTGTACAATTATACACACCAACAACAAGCAGTAGTGATGAAGAAATACAACATATTTACAATGAATTAGACGTGGCGATGTCTCAAATTAAATCACAAGATATAAAAATAATACTAGGTGATTTTAATGCAAAATTAAGAAACGGAAAAATGGCGGATGCAGTGGGGAATTATGGTTTAGGTACAAAAAAATTAACGAGGAGAACAACTAATAGAAAGGGCAAATATCAATGATATGATAATTGGAAACACCTGGTTTAAACATCACAAAAGACGACTTTACACATGGAAAAGCCATGATAAGAAAATACTCAACCAAACTGACTACATGCTTATTAATAAAAGGTTTCGAAATGCGTTAATTAATGTAAAGACAATGCCGGGTTCTGACTGTAATAGTGATCATGTACCACTATGTGGTATAATAAAAGTAAGACTCAGTAGAAGAAAAAAAGTGGTTAGGAACATGAGACTTAATAAAGAGGTGTTGACGGTAGATAAAGAAATTCAAGAAAATTACAGAGTGATTGTTAAAAATAGGTATAATGCAATAGCTAAAATACAGAATATAAACGAACAATGGGAAATGTTAAGGTATTCCATTCATCAAACTAGCAAAGAAATATTACCAGAGTGAACCCAAAAGGCTAAGAAAAAATGGATGACTGAAGAAATATCAAAGTTGATGGCCAAAAGAAAACAGAGAAAGAAATAATAAGCATGCATACAATGAGATAAATAAAGAAATAAGAAATAATTGTGTGAAGGCAAAAGAAAGTTGGTTAAATGAACAGTGAAAGAAAATTGAATTAAATTCTATTCAAGGTACAAAAAATATGCACAAACAAATCAATGAGATTACAGGAAGAAATATAAGAATAAATACAGATTGTTTAAAACCAAAAACAGGAAATATATTATTGGAGGAAGATGCTATAATGACTAGAGCAAGTCACCAGACTGCTGAACACATTATATGATACTGAAGATATACCCTCTGAATTATGTAACTCTATTTATTGCAATACCAAAAAAATTAGGAGCCTTGGAATGTAATCAACATAGAACAATTAGTATAATGAGTCACATCACAAAGATTTTGCTAAGAATTATCATGCAAAGAGTGAGGAAGAAAATACAACCTAAATAGGGGAAGAACAATGTGGGGTTGTAGAAGGAATTTTTTAGTTGCATGTCCTTCACAGGAAGTTGCATTTTCGCTGTTCGTGATTCCTGGCCAAATTTTAAGTTCAGTAATTTGCTGAACGACCGGCACCTATACCTTTTCGAAAAAACCAGCACCGCTGTGTTTCGAACCCGGGTATACGGGCTCACAAACCGCGTTCGCAAGCCCTTAGCCACGGAGACCGGCTAAGATGTGAAGGCAAAAGAAAGTTGGTTAAATGAACAGTGCTAAGATGTAGAAGGAAAGGGTACAGTAAATGCTGTGTATATGCTGCGAACAGTTATTTAACGTGCTATAGAAGTAAAAAAGGATATACACCTTTGCTTTATTGACTACACAAAGGCTGTTGATAGAGTTAGACATATCAACATGGTGGATATGCTTGCAGATCTACAAATTGATGGGAAAGATATTAGACTTATAAAAAACATATATTGGAAACAACAAGCTGCCACAAGGATTGATAATGAAGTGGGACAATATCAACCTATTAAGAGAGGTTATAGTTAGTTAGTTATCAGTTGGGGTATCTTCGTTGCACTCCGGACATGTCCATAGGTGCTCAGATCCTCCCCCCAGCATATGCATCAGCGTCCGGTGGCTAATAGTGCCAGTTCTGTGTTGGTTGACGAGGCGCTTTGTTTTCCCGAGGTACCTCTCGCGTCTGGCTGTGCCGATTCTTACTCCCAGGTCTTTCATCCTGGAAAGCGATGTGGAATCACTGGCGTCAAAATCCTCTGTTCTCGCCATATCTTTAAGGGCGTTAATAACATCGGCACGATCCATGGGCTGGCCATCTACAGGGGGTGCAGAGCCAGCCAATTTATCAGCTCGTTCATTTCCCTCGACTCCCGCATGTCCCGGGACGAAGATGAAGGTGACTTTGCGGACAACAGACTTCCGCAGCGACTCAGTCCACTGTCTACGTACAGATCCAGCTTCGACCTTCTGAATCATGCTCATTGAATCACTTAGTACACACACGTTGGTATAATGCTGTGATTCCAGCCATATGAAAGCCTGTGTAACTGCCATCACCTCCATCGTCATGCTGCTCGTGGTCATAGAGTGGGCACCACTGGATTCTTGAACGGTTCGGCCCGCTGAACGGGCTGTAAATGCCCACGCACTTCTCTGCTGCTTTACAACAGATCCATCTGTATAGATGAGCACTTCGGGGCTATCTGAGTGATCATAGATGAGCGCGTTAACCTCTGCATTGACAGCGGCAGGGTTCTGCTCTCTGCACCGTCTGTCACGTGTGATAATGCAGGAGAAGGTACACTTAAAAGCTGGAGGCACCGGCACCCATTCCTTGCCGGGGTTGATACTTGTAAGACTGCAGACCTGTCCGACGACATCTTCCGCCCGACCCATCCATGATTTGCCGCTCTTTAGCCTGTCACCCTTTTCTCTGAATACAGCGTCATGCAGAGGGTGCTGCTCATCTGCACTTATTTTTAAGTATGCACGAGCTCTCCAGATCTTGATCCTGTGTTCCATTGTCGGGAAGTCAAGGAGGTATCTCATTGCTACACAGCTGGTGTCTCTCGTGCAGCCCAAAATGATGCGCATGGCTTCGTTTTGTACCTTTTCAAGTCTTCCAATCTGTGTAGGGCTGACAGTGAGGATGGCCAGGGCATACTCGATGCGTGAAAGCACAAGTCCTTGGAACAGAAGTAATAGCAGCCTTTGCTCGATATTGGCAGTCGCCATGACTCTCATTGCTGCCAAACCTTTTCGAGCCTTCGTTATGACATAATCGACATGATCTCTGAAGGACAGGCTACGATCAAGCCTCACGCCAAGATATGTCATTGACTGGGTTCTACTCAGAATGCTCCCATCCATTCTTACTGCCGGCAGGTCTGTTTTCACAATATGGTTGTTTAGTGAGAACCATGTAACCGTTGCCTTTGCAGGGTTGACAAGGGCATCGGCATCAGCACACCATGAGGAAATTCGATCTAGTTCGCCCTGCATATAGTTGGCAACCGCCTGTCTATCTCGACCCTGTTGATACACGAGGATGTCGTCAACGAATGATAGAGTCCTACCCCTCCCATCCAACTGTTGTTCAGTGATCGGCACCGTATACACGTTGAATAGTACTGGTGACAGTGGTGAACCCTGCGGCAATCCTGGACATATCGTTATCGGCTCAGAAGACCAACTCCCGCATCTTAGCACCACCTTCCTTTGGAGTAGAACTGCAGCTATCCATCGTACAAGGTGAGGGTGCACTTTCAGTCTTAGGAGGGTTTGCATCAAGTGCTCGAAAGATACTCTGTTATATGCGTCCTCTAAGCCTATGGCGGCCGCACATGTCTCTTCTCTGACCTGAAATCCTTCGTAAACATCTTGAGCAAAGACCGCCGCATTCAGCCATGACTCTTTGTTGCGTCTGTATCCTCCAAGTGTGGGCGGAAAGCAGCCGAGCTGTTCCAAGTCCCAAGCAAGTCTGTGTGCTACAATTTTCTCCAGTAGCTTGCCAACAGTATTCTGCATCGTAATGATTCTGTAGCCGCTTATCTTGGAGTGGTCTTTGTTCGGTTTTGGCAGCGGCAGCAAGTAGCTGTGTAGCCATTCTTCTTGGACCTGACCCCTCTGGATACTGGTGTTGAATTCTCTGGCCAGTTCTTCCATGTCATCCTCTGATATCACCATTAGGTCACCATATCGGATGCCGTCTGGGCCTGGGGCGGTGTTAGGTGATTTCTTGAGCATCGCACGCAATATGTCAACTGTGATTGTCCATTCTTCGTCTGTCCCGACCCCCTCGCACAACTGAGAGAGTGTTGTTGTGGTCCTCTGTCTGGCGGGCTCGTCTTTCTGGTCAGTCTGTTCTATGTAGCGTGCAAGAAGGGCCTTACCTTTATCCGCATCCGACTTTTTCCATGCGAGGTCTGTGCCTTGAAAGTCTGGAATACCCCTACGTTGTGCAGCACCGTTCATGCTCTTGTGGAGGCGCCAGAATGTCGTAAGAGATTGCTCGGAGCACACCTTCCTGCAGAACTCGTCCCATTTGTCGGCCTTGGCCTGTTTGGCGCAGGATTTGAATAAAGTCGTCGTCCTAACGACCTCAGTCTTCAGGTTCGCCAACTCAACCTGTGGCATGTTAGCCTTTCTGGCCTTTTGCCAGTCTTTGACAGCCTGCCTCTTTCCCAGCCACACCTTCTCGACCTCTCCATTCCACCATGGTGGCTGCAGCCATCTTTCTTGTCTCCTACGGGAGGAAGTTAAGTTTCCTTCTTCTGATCTTGCTTATGGCGTCTTCACCAGTGGTGTCGTACGGGAAGGCATTGGTCTTGTTTCTTTGACTCATGGCCCCGTCTTTCTTGATCAGGATGACACAAGGGTAGTGGTCACTATCGTGGTATCCCAGTGTGATCCACCGGCACCTTGGTGCGATGGTGGGCGACACCAGAGCCAAGTCAATGATGCTGTCAGAGTCGCCTGGTCGAGTGGCCATTCTAGTGACCTTCCCATCATTCAGACAGATTAGGGCAGCAGATGCCAGGGTGTCACGAGCTCGCCATGAGTTAACCAGATAATAATACCGACGTTTGCTTGGCGTATATTTTCTAGGCCACAACAGTCGTACTAACAGAGTAAACACAGCTGCACGGGTTACATCGGGTCAGCCCATATACACATTTGGCGGTGAGTGAGAAGGAAGGGATAAAACGCGTTGGCAGTTCATAACAGTTAAAATCACATATAATTGGCCGCGCAGGATATGGAATGGTTCCGTTTGTCATCTATAGTTCCGGACATCAGACGGAATGACAGAAAGTTGAGGGTGTTATTGAAAACAGTGGAACACCTGCCGGACATGAACAACGTCACGTGCACAATGTAAGCGTGTTTGGAAAACCATGATTGGCAGCTTGGTATCGAAACTCTTTGTTGGAACACGACAGTAACTCTCTAGATTGTTTTGGATGTCAGAATCAGTGATGACAAATCTAACATTAATGGAGCCAGGGAGGATGGATCCCTGACAGGGGATGATCTGCCACTGTGTCACCTGTGTGGGGGCATAAAGGATAACGTCACGTGGCCAACTTTGGTAGTTTGCCATATAAACCCGAGTTGGGACCAACTAGGGGGACTTGAAAATGCTCTAGTCGGAGTGCCAGGGCACTGCAGTGCTTAGTGGAAATAATATCTACCGTTCCCTACCAGATCCAAGGAAACTCAACAAGTTTTTGGGAAAGAATCACATCCCATTCGGAAGAACACCAGTTCAACAATCAATAAAGTTGCATACAGAACGTAACTAAAGCTAGAAGGAAGTTGATTCACCAAAGAGAGTGATGATTACTGATGCACCACACAGCATCAGACAGTAGTAACGAACTGAAAACATTAAGTCTAATAATTACATAGTGTGATATAATCTCGTGTAATAGAACACAAGACTTGATACTTGAGGCTAGATAGACCCGAGGGAGGATCCAGTACAGTAACAATTAACATTAATCTGTGTACACACTACAAAGGACTTGTGCATTTTTTTATGAACGATAGGAACGGACATTGTGTAGAGTGCAACCGGTCCATGATTAACTGTTTATACCACCGGTGTCTATTTCGGATGTTCATGAAATGGGATTACCAGAGGTCTACAGAGGCAAATCAGTATCCGGCAAGATGGTTTCGGCACGGGGTGAGATGTACATGTTCTGACGTAACGTGCTGTGGTCTATCCTTGCTGGGATCAGCTGACTGGGTTGTTGTCTGAGAGTCCGATTCTACACACTTTATAGAACACGTCACACATTTTCTTAACATACACGTCTCATATACGTTACACTTTTCTTTTAATAAATTAATCTTTATTAATCTTTAGAAGCAAGAGTTGTTGAGTATGTTACGTTGGGGAAGTATGAGAAGGGGGCATAGTACGACAGTGAGAGAGTGATAGGAAAAGGTGTCCATAGGCTGATGGAGTGTGTGTTGGACGGAAGCTGGTGGATTCTCCAGAATATTGAGAGAAAAAAAAAATATTATAATGTGGGTGTCGACTCTCTTCACTCCAGGGACGACACTGTAAATTAGGACACGACACAGGGCGTCCTCCAAATCTTCTCCCTGTCTATTGGTGATGCAATTCCCCCATTGACTGCCTCTGGCATTGAAGTCCCCGCAGTAGATGATATGCCTTTCATCCATATCGAACAAACTCTGCCATTGTCGCACGTCGACCTTCCCATTTCGCGCATAGACGTTAACGATTACAAGCTGCACTGGTGTCATTATTCTTAATGCCTGCACTTGCAGGGCATCGCTGTTCCAGGCGGACATATCGATCTCAGACACTAGTATGTTGTCGCGGACCAGAATGGCCTGTCCGAGGTGCCGCCTGTTAAGGGAAACCTGAAATCCCGCAACATTGACTGTTCCGTCGGTGAGCTGTGTTTCTTGCAAGACTACAATATCGTTTCCGTAGAGTAGTTTTTCAAGAATGGGTCGGCGTTGACTAAATGATGCACAGTTCCAGTACAGTACTCGAACATTTCCGATACCCAATCTGTCACATTTTAAGCGCCTTCTGCGCGCGCCCGCCCTCTTACCACGTTGTGTCCTAGCTGGTCGTCTGGCCGTCATGTTAGGCTTAACTATCGCCACCGGGCGCCGATGATACGCCGAAAAAAGACGGACGCGCGTGCACGAACTCCGTTGCACGGTCCGAACTCCAGTTCACCACGAAAAAACACTTAATCCATACACATTTCGGAAAAACCACGTTCCATTTTACGGGACGAAGAAATGTCCCGCCATCTTGCTCAAGGGAACTCACTCTGTTTTCTATTAAGAGAGGTTATCGGCAGGTATGAGTAATGTCTCCAGATCATTTTTCCTTATACAGTGAAAATATTTTCAGAAATGTAGAAGATATAAATGGAATCAGCATTGGAGGACGAAACATCAATAACATTAGATATGCAGATGATTCAGTATTGATTGCAGACAATGCACAGGATCTGCAACAATTAGTAGACGCGGTTGTTGTACACAGTGAGCAGCTGGAGTTGGAATTAAATTGTAAGAAGACACAGGTCATGGTCGTCACTAGGAAGAACGAAGTACCACAATGTAATATACAAGTAAATGGGAATATTCTTCAACAAGTGAATCGGTACAATTATCTCGGAACAGTAATAACATCTGATGGCAGATGCCTTGAAGAGATTAGAACAAGACTCGCCATGGTGAAAGTAGCCTTTAGCCAGATGAAAAACATTCTGACCAATAAAAAGATGTCAATTGAAACGAGAAAAAGAGTGTTGAGGGGATACATAGAGCCTGTTCTTTTGTATGGATGTGAAACTTGGACAATGAGCAGTCAAACTGAAAAACATCTGATGGCTGCAGAAATGTGGTTTCTGAGGAAAATGCAAAGAATACCATGGACATATAGAAAAACCAATGACAAAATACTACAGGAGACAAATGAAAATTGTAAATTGATTAGAGAAATTAGACGTAGACAGTCAACATTTTTTGGACATGTTATGAGAAGAAATGGATTGGAGAACTTAGTTACAACTGGCAAGATCGAAGGGAACAGACCAAGAGGAAGACCGAGAGGAAAATACCTGGATAGCTTGGCCCCATGGCATGGACTAGACAGGAACACTAAGCTTATCAACGACTCTGGTGATCGAGTGAAATGGCGAGTCATGACCGCCCACGCTTTCCGGCATGGCACATGATTGATTGATTGATTGCTATAATGACGAGGTGGAATGAGGATATACTAGACTTACATGATGGAGAAAGAGCAGAATTAACAGAACAAAGTAACTTAGACGGTCCACCTATTCTAAAATAAGAAGTTGATGACGCTATCAAGCATATAACGAAAGGAAAATCAGCTGGGCCAGATGGAATCACAATAGAAGAATTAGAAGTAATGGGAGAATTTGGATTAGATATATTAACCAAAATGTTGAATGATATATATAACGGTGGATATATTCCAAGCTATATGTTGAAATCTGTATTTACAGCTATACCAAAATGGTATGAATGTTTTCTTCCTCTTGTCTTTATACGTCCGTGTTGTGAAAAAGATTAGCATTGATGACAGGTCCAGCGTATTAAACTGCTGTGATATATTCGAACGAGTTGTGAAATGATCACCACTGCATCTAGCACTCTGATCGAAATGAAGTAAAGCTAACAACCCAGTCTAGGCACTCCAGTGAACGAAGAAGAAGAAGAGTAGTGTTGGAATGAGAGAATGAGCTTGTACTTGGTCATCTCATCTCTCTATCTCTATGTATATATGTTGTCGTCAATGGATGGGAAGCGGTGTGAAATTTCATAATGAGTACTTCACCTGCACTTCAATATTCATTCAAAATACTTGACAATAATTGTATTCACTTATGAATGAAAATATTCATTATATGCTTCCTTAAATAATTGCTTTTATTCAACATGTGGAATGTCATTTTATTAATTCACCTCCCTGTTTGAAGAAGTAAGTAAAGGAAGATATACATCTTATGCTTTTATGCATTATAACTGCTATCCAGCCTGGGGAATATCATTAGCGATATTGCCCCCTGTCTGTGTAAGTAAGTAAATGAAGATATGCTTTCATGCATCGTCACTTTTAAACAACATTGGATATATAACCCCAGTATTAGAAGAAGTAAGTAAAGGAGATGACAGAGGAAGTGGGAAAGAATAAACAGGAGATGTAGACAGGCAAACTAAACACCTGATGCAGCCTTGATGTGATAATATGAGCTTATATGAATGATATGCATCATCACACTGTTCTGTACCATTGCGGTTCAGGATCAGATCTTACTGTGTGCATTCCTTCATGAACTCTTCATCACTCATCTACTAGCCTTGTCATGCTCTGTGTCCTCTGTGAGAACATCAGTCCAAACAGATCATTATGTACAAGAGCAAAAGAGGATGTAGCTTTCCAGATGAATTGAAAGATGCCTGGTACCAGTACGAAGAAGAGACACTGTAGCTCTCAACTTGTAGGTACTTCCTGAATCTTCTACTTTCTATCACTTCTATCTGTAGCCCTTTTCATTCTTGTCAACTGGAGAACCATCATCAGTTGAGCATATATAAATAGGATCACCATGTTTATTCACGATAGGTGAGGAAGACGGTATTAGCAGATTTATCGCACATTAACGCATGTTTATCGCATATTTATCACAGATCTATCGCAGATAATTGCAGATCTATCGCATATTACTTCAGATTACTGCAGATTATAATAGACTATTAAAGATCAAAAGTGATAAGATCATATTAGATGGATGGACAGACTGTTGAGTGAAGGATGGACTGAACCAGAACCAATGCGAATGATCAGTTGGAGATAACATTAGAGATTCTCGCATTGTGTCAAGTGGTCAATTGCCCCGAATATGTTATTTCAGGAGACTGTATGTTCTTATCTTGAAGCAAAGCGGTTCATAGAGGAGCTGCTAACCTAAGAACCCCAAGAGAATCTAGTGCTCAGTGTTGTTTAGGTGTCCTTCCAAAAGCCAGCATGTCAGATCCAGAACCATCTCACCACCAACTGAATTGAACTCAATTTAAATTACATAAACTTCAGAACAATTGCCAAAGGCATATCACACTCATAGATTGAGAACATTGAAATAGTAACCTCAAGTCATAGATGTGTGTAGAGACTGTTTAATTTCACAAACATCATGAATCCATGGGCATTTAAACTTGATAATGTGTAGTCTAGAGACATTGTTAAGGAAGAACTTGTGGATAAGCACAGTGACAATCTGAACGGTTACATTCTAGAACCATTGGAGTTAAATGATTTCTATCTATTGGTGTAACGAATTGTGATTCATGTTTCAGAAATGCACTACATGCTTTTATCTCCACAGCATATTAGTCAATAAAGTGATTTTCACTTTTACTTCTTCTTTTGTCGGGTACATTGTGATGTGGCAAAAACTTTTATATGTGTTTAGTTAACATTACTAAATCACAAACTTGAAGAATTTGGAACGATATGTGGCTGCGTAATCACGAATAGACAGCACAGTCCTGTTCTATTGTAAGCACCCAGGTTCCAAGTTATTCATAAAGGAGAACTTAAAATCATACAAATTATTCTTGTAACCGTTTCACCTATAAGGGAAAATGGATACAAGAGGGGGAAACGAGCTGAATAAGTATCTCCTCTTCTGGGAAGGTTACGTTTGGAGGGATTTCCTGAGCCAATACTTTGGCTTCCAAAGACCCATCCCCTCCAAACGACATTAGTCCCGACCTTCTAGCTTGACTTCATCACGGGGCAAGCCAGGGTGGGTACTGCATTCTCCTTCCAACATGCCATATATATTTATCGTGCCTTACATATGCAACTAAAGAAATAATTACTCAAATTATAAGCTGTTAAAGAATACATATGTCGTATTTCATGGAAACAAAAACAATCAAATGTAGAGGTTCTAGAAAAACTGGGAATGAAGAGAGAGTTGATGAAAGAAATAAAGAGAAGGCAGGTGAAATATTTCGGCCACGTTAAAAGACATGACACTCTTATAATAACCACACTGGAAGGAAAGGATGAGGGCAAGCGAGTAAGTGGTAGACAACGATAGAAGTGGGAAGATAAAATCAAGAGATGGACGAACATCAGCCTGACAGAATGTACAGTCAAGGCGAGAGACAGACAGTGTTGGAGATCCATTGCAGCCAACCTTCATTGTGGAGACGGCACTTGATTGATTTAAAGAATACATCTTTTCAATCAATCAATCATGTGCCATGCCGGAAAGTGTGGGCGGTCATGACTCGCCATTTCACTCGATCACCGGAGTCGTGGATCAGCTCAGCGTTCCTGTCTCGTACATGCAATGTGGCCAAGCCATCCAGGTATTTTCCTCTCGGTCTTCCTCGTGGTCTGTTCCCCTCGATCTTGCCAGTTGTCAATAAGTTCTCCAATCCATTTCTTCTCATAACATGTCCAAAATAATTTTGACTGTCTTCGTCTAATTTCTCTAATCAGTCTACGATTTTCATTTGTCGCCTGTAGTACTTGGTCATTGGTTTTTCTATCTGTCCATGGTATTCTTTGCATTTTCCTCAGAAACCACATTTCTGCAGCCATCAGATGTTTTTCAGCTTGACTGCTAATTGTCCAAGTTTCACATCCATACAAAAGAACAGGCTCTATGTATCACCTCAACACTATTTTTCTCGTTTTAATTGACATATTTTTATTGGTCAGAATGTCTTTCATCTTGCTAAAGGCTACTTTTGCCATGGCGATTCTTGTTCTAATCTCTTCAAGGCATCTCCCATCAGATGTTATGACTGTTCCGAGATAATTGTATCGATTAACTTGTTGCAGAATATTTCCATTTACTTGTATATTACATTATGGTACTTCGTTCTTCCTAGTGACGACCATAACCTGTGTCTTCTTACAATTTAATTCCAACCTCAGCTGCTCACTGTGTACAACAACCGCGTTTACTAATTGTTGCAGATCCTGTGCATTGTCTGCAATCAATACTGTATCATCTGCATATCTAATGTTATTGATGTTTCTTCCACCAATGCTTATTCCATTTATATCTACTATATTTCTGAAAATGTTTTCACTATATAGGGAAAAAATATCTGGAGACACTACACATCCCTGCCTAACACCTCTCTTAATAGGTTGATATTGTCCCTCTTCATTATCAATCCTTATGGCAGCTTGTTGTTTCCAATATATGTTTTTTATAAGTCTAAGGTCTTTCCCATCGATTTGTAGATCTGCAAGCATATCCACCATGTTGACATGTTTAACTCCATCAAAAGCCTTTGTGTAGTCAATAAAGCAAAGATGTATATCCTTGTTTACTTCTATAGCACGTTCAATAACTGTTCGCAGCATATACACAGCATTTACTGTACCCTTTCCTTCTACAAACCCACATTGTTCTTCCCCTATTTCAGGTTGTATTTTCTTCCTCACTCTTTGCATGATAATTCGTTACAAAATCTTTGTGATGTGACTCATTATACTAATTGTTCTATGTTGATCACATTCCAAGGTTCCTGATTTCTTTGGGAATGCAATAAATACAGAATTACATAATTCAGAAGGTATATCTAAAGTATCATATAATGTGTTCAGCAGTCTGGTGACTTGCTCTAATCCAAATTCTTCTAAAGATTTAATCATTTCTGTTGTTATGTTATCTACACTGGGGGCCTTGCCAGCTTTCATATGCTTAAGAACATTTTGAACCTCCATCTTTATAATTACTGGTCCTTCATTATTGAATCTAATATCATACTATTCCTCTCTGTTATCATTATACAGGTTTTTCACATAATCTGTCCATACATGTAGAATCTGATCTTTTTCTATTATGATTTTGCCATCTTTAGTTTTAAGACAGCCTGTTGATGTATTTGTTCTTTTATTAGTAAGTTCCTGATTTCTTTTGTGCACTAATTTGGTATTTTGACTGTTGTGTTGATTTTCAATTTCTAAGCACTTTTCCGCAAGCCATGATTCTTTTGCCTTCCTACATAATATTCTGACTTGTCTGTGAATTTCTTCATATTCATACTTCTGTTACCACTTTTTAAATTAAATTATAACTAAAGCAACCAAAAACTATGTCTTGGTATTATTTTTAACCGCTTAATCTCTATTCCAGAATTATATATAATCTTTGACAGGTTCCCACACTCTACAACCAAATTCACCTCCCCCCCCCCCCCCCCCCCCAAAAAAAAAAAAAAAAAAACAGAGAAGAAATTAATACAACACACTATCATGTCTGTTACCTATTTAAATCTAACAAAGTTATCCTTTGGCGAATTTTACAGTTGTTGACATAACTTATCTGTCTGAGCACAAAGTATATAGCATACGTTAGTCCTAACAACTGATTTCCTTCTTCTGTTTCTAATTCAATGTGTATTTAATAATCACAATTACACTTTCCCTTTAAAATTAACTGTCACTCGAACAATCCAACGACGAAGGAGTACACATTCATTCAGTAAAATGTCCAACTTGTGTTACGTCCGCATTGTTTATTCATGTTTCACAGTCTTTGTTCGGGAATGTTCCCCACACACTCACACCTCTCTGCCAGGGAAGCTAATTTTGCTGGGAACACAGATATTCTGCTGTAGCTGACATCAAGTTTCCATAGCTTGTATAATGTGTTTATCTTTTATGGCAATGCTTTGAGTTTATTCGTTTGGAATATAAGCTATTCAAGCCTGTCATATTAATCATTTCATTGGATTGCTTATACAGCTTATTGACGGATAGGTTTACTGTTTTTAACCTGTATAAACAACACATAGTTTCTGGAATTTGAGTCAGTTGAACTGATGAGCGATCCCTTGTTAGTAATGAAGCTAAAACGTCCGTGTCTGCTTCAGGACAGCTATGCACTTGATCACTGCTGATGTTCAGACAGATTATATGGTTCAATAAGTTAAATGTTTCTGGTAGATCTTTAATATAGTTAAATGAAACACCTTGATAGACCAGTATCTTGCACTTTGTCAGAGCCTTGGGAAATATTTTTGTGAGATATATAAAAATATATCAGTTTATGAACCAGATCAATATTGGTTGGGATCTCAATAATCAGATTGTTATATGTTCTGGCACTTGAAGATATCAATAGGAACATCACTGACCTTATTGTCTGTCAATTTAAGAACAACAAGCAGTTTAATGTCACATATGCTTTCGGGGAAGACATCCAGACAGACGTTGTGAAGTTCAAGAATCTTGCTCCTTGTCACGTATCTTGTCTGCAGGTGTTGTGTAGCTTTCAACGGGTGACATGAGTACGTTCTCTGCAAGATATCATTTGTTTAATTGGTTACCACTCATGTCTAACTCTCCGAGAAACATCATCTCCTCCATTGATTCAGGCAAGGCAGAGTAAATTGTTGTTTGCATAGTAAAGCACATTAAGTGTTCGCATACTGTGTAAATTGTCTGGCAGTGCAGTCACTCCGTTGTTTGTTAGATGAAGTGTACGTAACAAGTGGTGGTGACCAAATGATTCTTTAATTGCGATATCGTTTTATTGGCTGAATAAACGTCTTTAAGGGATCTTATGTTAATTAAAAGTGGCAGATTTTGAATTATATTATGTGATACATCAAACACAATGAGATTAATTAACAGATTATCTTCTCTGGTAGGTACTTGATGCTGTTATCTGTCACTCGGAGGTCTCCTAAAGCAATGAGAGACACCAGTACATCTATATTGTTTGTAACTTGTTGTTAGTGACGTTTAATATCTTTAAATATTTGAATGCAATCATTTCATCCGACCGCGTTTCTATTTCATTGTGAGACAAATTGAGATTCTCTAGAACCTTCAGCAGACCTAATTTACTGGGCAAATCTTGGAGTTTGTTGTATGATACATCCAGAACAACCAAACAATATGTATTTATAGACATATACTCAGGTACAGCCTGCAGTGTGTTGTGGGATAGGTTGAGTTCTTGTTTTACTTCAGTTTAACCAGATATGCAGGAGGTGCCTCTAGATTATGTTAAGTCAAATCCAGATAAACCGGTGTGTATACTGTATCAATGTTTGATGGAATGCTTGCGAGGCCATTGTGGAATATGTTCAACCACTGTAGAGCTGGCTTTTTTCATTTCCACTAATTGCAGTTAGTCGGATCTGGTTGCAGGACAAATTGACTTTGGCTTGCAGTTCATATATGGATTTGTTTAGTTTCTTGATTTGATTATACATAACACAAAGATAACGCAAACCAGTGCATTTATTGATGGTATTTGGCAGAGATTTAATCTAGTTATGATATGTTATAAGGGTGTGAATAGCTTGCAATTTTGTATGCTGGTCGGAATGTCCTTGATTTGATTATCACCGTCCACTATTGCAACGTTGAAATTTTGAACAGAGTACTTGGAAATATTCAAGTAAAGGTGATAGTGGCAGATCTATGATATTTTGATTATATCAGTAATTTCTGGTTGCCTAGGAATTTGTACGAAGCCAGTTTGAAATTTGGCTGCAGTTTATCAGAATTCCGCTAGTTTCACTCACAGCAGAATGTTGCATGTAAACGAATGCCCTTTCTAACGGGACGTGTCTTAGTCACAGCCAAAGCAGTGAACGCTAATGCATATAGGCTCTGGTCACTAGATTTGAGATTACTCGACAAGTAAACTAAATTATAAGTGATACCGTAATTACCAGAATCCATCGCGGCCTTGGCCTTTACTTGAATTCATTGTGACCTATTGAATAGTAACCCGTCGGAGTTGCCACTGAATACTTTATCCCCATAGACGAAAGCTTCTAAATCCCACTTTACACGATGACTCAGACTGAAAGATGTTTCTAGGCGCATGTGAAGACATCCTGGAGCGATGTAAATGCAGCCTCACATCTGCACATAGTCTGACAGAGTTGTCGAATGTTTGTTAGAACCTGGCCTTGAATGTCACTGCCTATGTTCTGAAGAAGACGATGCTCGTTTTTAAGAGAGCGACTTAGAGATGAGCTTAGCAGGCACAATATTTACTACTGACATATCAGTAAGTGCTCTGGGTGAGCTATGTTTGCTTGAACAATTCTCTGTTCCTGTACAAGTGAGGAAGGTCAGCTGAGGCTCAATAACGCCAACACTTGGCACATAATTTTGAAGAACATGCTCTTGGTGGATTTATGCTTTCACTGTGCATAATGTTCTGGGGTAAATCAACGTGGGTTGCCTTAGAATTGCGTACAGAAGAGCATCGTCTGGATGGCTCTTTGCAATCGTCTCAGCTTGAGTGATGTTTATCAAATGTCCCTTCACTCCTATGTATTGCGCACCCAAAACGCACCAAGAGCTAACTTTGGCTCTTGACATTAGTATTAATTCAAATTGTATAGGAGTTATTCAGACGGTAGTCATTCAGACAATATAGTAGTCATTCATATAGTAGTTATTTAGGGTGTATTGAGGTCATTTGGATAGTATAGTCTTCATTCAGATAGTATAGCAGTCATTCAAATAATAAAGTAGTGATTTATTCGAATGGTAATAATTCAGAGAATCTGGTAGTGATTCAGATAGTAGTCATTCAGATAGAATATCTGTCATTGTGATAGTAGTAATTCGGATCGTACATTTATCATTTAGATATTATAGTGGTTATTCAGATACTATAGGATTTATTCAGATAGTATAGTAGTCATTAAGATTGTAGTCATTCAGAGAGTATAGTAGTCGTTCAGATAAAAGTCATTAATATAATATAGTAATGATTCATATAGTATAGTAGTAACTCAGATTGTAGTCATTCAGATAGTTGTCATTCAGATAGTTGTCATTCAGATAGTTGTCATTCAGATGGTTGTCATTCGCGCGTAAAGAACACTATAGATTGTACTGATTATGCTGTTAATTGTCTTCCTTGGTACACGACATACGGTTCACTGTTCACGTACTTACCTCCACTAACCATCACGGAGCATAACCTCTTGACCCCAGCCCCGGTAAAGCTCAGCTTCTGAAAAAATGCCCCCTGCTGGCAATGAATGTCCAGTAATGTATCACTGATTAAAGATGTGTACATATTGCTGCATTCTACAGTAGTACCGTAGGCGTCCATAAGCTGAAGTGTGAAGTCTTGAGGACTAACTAAGGAAGAAATCAACAAATGACATATTTTTTATTTAAGTGTGAACTATTTGGTGAAAGGGATATAACGCAGCCATTCGCGCGCACACACACACGCACGCACGCACACACGCACGCACGCACGCACGCACACACACACACACACACATCAACACACTAGTATTGCCATCATTCCAACACCATCTAAATTTATGCTCATTGTTTGTGGAAAAGACGCCTGCAGTGAAGTGCCTGGGAGTGTTGTTCGATAGGGGTCTGGCTTTCTCTTAGCTCACATACCATATGGCAGTGGTTCCCAAGCTTTTCAAACAGAGGGCCATATCAAGTATCTTCGGTAGTTAAGCGGGCCACAACGTTATAAAATTATAAAAGTCGTGCAATATCATTCTTACCTTTCTTATCTTTGGTCAACAAAGTTATAAAACATTAAAGGCAGTCAGTGTCACTACTAAACTGCGGTAATTTTTTTGGTTTACATTCAAAATTTGATTTAACAGTATATTTTTAATCACGTTCGAAAATCGCTATTAATGTTATTAATTTACAGTTGCAACTGTTATTCATAACCATTTACTTAAGTTCAAATGACAGTTTATCAATGCCTGGGCACAAATCTGTCGTGCCCAATGTCATAAGCGCAGCTAGGTTACTGTCGGTGAGTCTGGAACGTTGCTTGTTTTTTTGTTTTTTTTTATAACGGTCATTGCAGAAAATGACTGCCAGCATCTGTAAGTCCAACCAAAACGACAAATGTATCTCTGGGCAAATGAACGCAAGTATTCAAATTGTTCGACAGGCAATAGTCGCCAGAATGTAACCATTTGATCATGTGAAGATGAAGCAAGCAGCTCCAGAAATTTACATCTCAGTGCAGAATTTCATTTCAAATCAATTACTTCGTGCTGAAAGTTTTGCTGTTATTGACTGAGCTTGGCATCAGGAAATACGAACAGATTTATGAAAAGGGCATCATTATCCTCCTCAATTGTGAACTCTTGAAATCTCGACTGAAAGATATCCAGAAGACTTTCAACTTTTACTTTGTACTGTAACAAGTCATATTGCTTTTCCACCACAAGTTGGAAACACCTCTAAAGTCCCTTCAGTCAGCTGTCCGATAAACAGTCCTAGTCTTAATTTAAATGAAGAAATGTCATCGCACAAATTTAAGAATAGTTTGCTTTGGTGTTTCTCTGGATCCTCGCATTTAAAGAATTTAAATGAGACGTGATGGCCACCAAATATTCCAGGTCATTAAGCCAGTCATCGTTCAGCAGACATTCTGTAGGCAATGCATTTTTTTCTCAGGCAGAACAGACAGGAACTATTTTTCAGTGCCCAGACAGGTGACATAAAATTCCCCTTTAGAAAACCATCTGACATCACAGTGTCAGATACGGTAGCTCACCGTATTCCTCGTTCAGGTCTGATAGAAAATATCTGAACTCATGCCTGTTCAGCGCCTTACTTCGAATTTTGTTCACACATCTCAGAACAACATCCATGACATGTTTCAGATTTACAATCTTTCCACACACAGCTTCTTGGTGAATAATGCAATGATGTTTTAATATAGTGCTGCCAAGAAACTTTTCCAATAATTGAATCTGATCAAATTTTGTTCCATGTTTTTTATTGCTAAGCATTCTAGCAGCAATGTTAAGGTAAAGCTTGATTATTTTTTCTGCATAGGTGAACGGCTTCTTTTTGCGAGCCAACAGAAGAGCGACTTCGTAAGACGCAACAACAGCACTCTTGCTCTGTTCGTTAGCCTTGGTGAAAAATGACTGCTACTTGGTCAGAGAACTTTCTCTATGAAAATGTTTCCTAACTCCGAATTGATCTGATATTGAGCAATTATGTCTAAATGTGTGGTCGCGAAGTGTCGTTCGGGATGTTTTTTTTTGTTTTTTTTGGTAACAAAAACACAAAATCCGCAGATTAAGTAAACTGGTTTACCACTACGGCTTGGCATAAACATAAATTTCTCCGTCCAATATTCGTTGAATTCACGACAAGCAAAATCTTCACATTTTCGCTGTTTACCATTGTTTGATATTAGATTTTCCACATTCATGTTTATAGGCTTTAACGGTAAATTTGTATTTGGAAAAATCGAATTTCAACACAATACTACCGACTCTGCTAAACAGTTGTAACAGACGACAACATGGCGCCTTGCCCACTCTGATTGGTCGACAAGGCTGGGATATGGGAACTGCATAACGTATCGTTGCGAACAGGCGCATTCGATAATAACAACTATGAGCAGAGTAAAACTATTCCACAAAGGATGCACAGAATTCAATGAAACACTCTACTTAGCCTTAAAATATGGAGTTAGTACACATATAATAAACCTATGTAGAAGCGTATACGACAACATTGAATGCATAGTGAGGGCAACTGAAGGACACTCAGAACCCTTCACCATAAGATCTGGAGTACTACAAGGTTGTGTCCTCTCCCCTCTCTTGTTCATAACATATATAGACAACATATGTAAAGAAACCAGCCAAACAGAGACCGCAAGAATACCGCATGACGAGAACACAGAGGAAGAACCATCTGCAATTCTAACCATTAAAGAACTCCTGTTTGCGGACGACCAAGCACTAAAAGCAAAATCAGAAGCTAAATTACAAGACCACATGAATAGTCTAAACGAAATGTGTAGGGCACATAACATGAAAATTAGCACAAGTGAAATAGAGGTAATGACTAGAGCTAAAGAAGAAAAAACAACAACAATTCACCTAAACGAACATCCATTGAAACAAGTAAAGCGTTTCAAGTACCTAGGAAGTATAATATCATCAAATGGCAGATCAGAAGACGAGATCGAAAATAGATGCAATAAAGCAAACCAACTCATTGGACAAATGGCACCAATACTAAAGAACAAACATGTATCTGTTATTAGTAATCAGTTGGGGTATCTTCACTGCACTCCGGACAGGTCCACAGGTGCTCAGATCCTCCCCAGAGCATATGCATCAGCGTTCGGTGGCTAATAGTGCCAGTTCTGTGTTGGTTGACTAGGCCTAGTTGGAGATCCAAAATAGATGCAATAAAGCAAACCTACTCATTGGACAAATGACACCAATACTAAAGAACAAACATGTATCTGTTATTAGTTATCAGTTGGGGTATCTTCACTGCACTCCGGACAGGTCCACAGGTGCTCAGAGCCTTCCCAGAGCATATGCATCAGCGTTCGGTGGCTAATAGTGCCATTTCTGTGGTGGTTGACTAGGCACCTCGTTTTCCCGATGTACCTCTCGTGTCTAGCCGTGCCAATTTTTACACCCAAGTCTTTCATCCTGGACAGCGTGAATTCACTGACGTCAAAGTCCTCTGTTCTTGACATATCTTTAAGGACGTTAATAATATCGGCACGATCCATGGGCTGGCCATCTGCAGGGTGTGCAAATCCAGCCAGTCTATCAGCTCGTTCATTACCCTCGACTCCCCCATGTCCCGGGACGAAGATGAAGGTGACTTTACGGACAACAGACTTCCGCAGCGACTCAGCCCACTTTTTACGTACAGAGCCAGCTTCGACCTTCCGAATCATGTTCATTGAATCACTTAGTACACACACGTTGGTATAATGCTGTGATTCCAGCCATATGAAAGCCTGTGTTACTGCCATCACTTCCATCGTCATGCTGCTTGTGGTCATGGAGTGGCACCACTGGATTCATGATCGGTTCAGCCCGCTGTGCGGGCTGTAAATGCCCATACACTTCTATGCTGCTTTACAACAGATCCATCAGTATAGATGAGCACTTCGGGGCTATCTGAGTGTTCATAGATGAGCGCGTTGACCTCTGCATTGACAGCGGCAGGGTACTACTCTCTGCACCGTGTCGAGTGTGATAACGCATGAGGAAGTGCACTTAAAAGCTGGAGGCACCGGAACCCATTCCTTGCCGGGGTTGATAGTATTGATACTGATAAGACTGCAGACCTGTCTGACGACATCTTCCGCCCGATCCATCCATGATTTGCCCCTCTTTAGCCTGTCGCCCTTTTCTCTGAATAAAGCTTCATGCAGAGGGTGCCGCTGATGTGCACTTATTTTTAAGTATGCACGAGCTCTCCAGATCTTGATCCTGTGGTTCATTGTCGGGAAGTCAAGGAGGTATCTCATTGCTACACAGCTGTTGTCTCTCGTGCAGCCCAAAATGATGCGCATGGCTTCGTTTTGTACATTTTCAAGTCTTCCAATCTGTGTAGGGCTGACAGTGAGGAAGGCCAGGGCATACTCGATGGGTAAAAGCACCAGTCCTTGGAACAGAAGTATTAGCAGTCTTTGCTCGATATTGGCAGTCGCTATGACTCTCACTGCTGACAAACCTTTTCGAGCTTTCGTTATGACATAATCGACATGATCTCCGAAAGACAGGCTGCGATCAAGCCTCAGGCCAAGATATGTCATCGACTGGGTTCTATTCAAAATGCTCCCATCCATTCTCACTGCCGGCAGGTATGTGTTCATAATATGGTTGTTTAGGGAGAACCATGTAACCGATGCCTTTGCAGGGTTGACAAGGGCACTGGCATCAGCACACCATGAGGAAATTCGATCTAGTTCTCCCTGCATATCATTGGCAACTGCCTGTCTATCTCAACCCTGTGGATACACGAGAATGTTGTCAGCAAATGACAGAGTCCTATCCCTCCCGCCCAACTGTTGTTCGGTGATCGGCACCGTAAACACGTTGAATAGTACTGGTGATAGTGGTGAACCCTGCGGCAATCCTGGACATATCGTTATCGGCCCAGAAGACCAACTCCCACATCTTAGCCTCACCTTCATTTGGAGCAGGACTGCAGCTATCCATCATACAAGGTGAGGGTACACTTTCAGTCTGATGAGGGTTTGCATCAAGTGCTCGAAGGATACTCTATTGTATGCGTCCTCTAAGTCTATGGCGGCCGCACAAAACATGTATCAATAACTACTAAGAAAGCACTTTACAACACAGCCTTCCTACCAACTATATACTACCAGTGCCAAACCTGGACAATAACAGAAAAAGAGAAAATAAAAATCACAACATCAGAAATGAGATTTCTGAGAAGAATACTCAACATATGAAGAAGATATAAGATCAGAAATAAAGAAATCAAGACTACAGTGTGGGTTATAGCAGCACTAGACTTTATTAGAAGGCAGCAAGTCAAATGGTTTGGCCATGCAAGCATACCACAACAAGCAATATGTACAGACCAGATGGAAACAGAGAAAGAGGCCGACCACGTAAACGTTTTTACGGAGGGAATAGCAGAGACCGTTTGAATATCAATACATGAAGCCCATAAGCGGGCACTCTCACGATGTTTATACTTCACCTCGACACCGCAAGGTACAAGAGGAACATGATGAGATGAGATAAATTATCCTGTATCATTCCTCATCTGCTGTGACATGGACTGGAACAAACTTGGACTCACATTGGTCAGACCGCCCCAGGAAGAGCATCGTCCCTATAGAACTGTTCTGCAGCTCGGACAGGTCCCGACGGTTAGTCACGGGTGAGGCACATAAGTCCCTTCAAATGTCTCAGTCATTTCATGCATTAAAGGTTAGTCCATAATATAAAGCTTTGCAACCCTTTTGGGGAGATATTCGGCCACTCCGCCAAACCTCCGTTCGTTCTATCCCCATGTAGCGGGTGACATTCATCCACTATGTGAATATTTGGTCTATCCCCCATGTAGCAGGTGACATCCAACTTCGTTCTCTCACCTCTTGTCAACAGTGTGAGTAGGTAGAACGGTATCACTGTTCCCTGGAACTGCAGTATTGTATACCGAATATTTTATTCCCTTCGGTTCTATTTCTCTCACTTTCACCGCTTGAAATAATTAATCTCCCCCTCTTCTTCCTTTCAGAACTAAATAGGCAAAGGACAGGTGGGAGGAAAGTAGAAATAGAAAAATCTAGTGGCAGCCCGAAATTTCGGAGACAGCCTTCATCACCTTGGTCGTTCGTTGAACACTTCTGCCGACACTCGCAAACACCGCCGCTCGTCATCCCGAGTCGTTTAATATGTCGCATGCCATGGTTTGAGTGTCGCCCTGTCGCGTCCCAGCGTCCGCGGCGTCCTTCGAAAGTCACTCGTCGCACCTCTCCGTGGCGTTGACCCCGACCGACGATTAGATCACCACGCCCTATCATGAATATATTTATTTTAAGGTTATGAATACCCCGAGTCTGAATATCCCATACTTAAGTGGCCAGTATATAGCCTCTAACACAAAGGATGCCAATAACCGATGGATAGTAAAGCCATCCCTTCCACACCCCAATGTCGGCTATGTCCCATTTATTCCGACCCAGTAAATGCATGAGCTAGCTTGACGTAACGCCTCCAACTGCCTGCGTAGAGCACGAACACATCGACACTAAAATACCATACAAAAATATGCAAATACCTTCAATACATCGAAATCTTGGTCAACATGTTGGCGAAAGTTCTGGGCCTCTTTGACTGACATATATACAGTTCACAAAGTAATAATTTACATCGACCTTAGAACAAGCTGTCTGCACTTCAACTGAACTCAAATGCCAGTTGACTTTCACCTTTCAGCCTGAACCCGCACTCCGCTTAAACGCTTAAGCAAATGTGCCCGTTGCGGTTTGTGACCAGCTAACTCCGACGCAGTACGACGGAACTCAGATAGCGGTTCTCGAAAAGGTTAACCCGGTCAACAAATGCCCGCAGAAGTCGGATGTGTCGGCCTAACGGCGCAAGAACGCAGCTCTGCTGTAAACAGGCACAACGCAATCACATCCGGAAAAAAACTCCGGATGAACGAAGAAGAAGAAGAAGAAGAAGAATGTTCCGTCCGAGTTAACATGGGAAGAAGTCAACTACTAAGGTTCCTCTGGCGAGAAACCACGTGGTAGGTTCCCTTTGACCGTAACAAGAGCGAGATGAAACTCTGGTCATCTCGCTACACTCTTAATGCATACTATTATAGAGATGGTTCTTGGGTGGCACATTGGATAGCGACTACCCTGCACTCTGGTAGGGTTGCTCTCTGCTTAGGTTCATCGACATTGAAGGCGTACCCTGGGATTACCACAAGGATCTGCAATATCACCCATGCTATCTAGCGCATACACAAGCAAGATTGCACGCACTGAAGCACCAGGGATTGAAAGGATACTGACATGTGCAGATGATTTCCATCTTTTTGTTTGTCAGCATGTTTTTTTTTTCTATATTGCAAAAGGCTACTTTCGCCATAGCGATTCTAGCTGTAACTCTTCAACTCCCCCCAATCGGGTATTATGACCGTTCCGAGATAGCTTACCTATTCACTTGTTTAAGAATATTCCCATTTACCCGTATATTAATGGTGATATTTCTTTCTTCCTTATCCATCCATCATGTGCCATGCCGGTAAGCGTGGGCGGTCATGTTCTGCCATCTCACTCGATCAACAGAGTCGTGGATCAGTTCCGTGTTTTTGTCTCGACCATGCCACAAGGCCAAGCCATCCAGATACTTGTTTCTAGGTCTTCCCCTTGGTCTGTTCCCCTCGATCTTACCAGTTGTCACCAAGTTCTCCAAATCATTTCTTCTCATAACATGCCCAAAAAATTGTGACTGTCTACGTCTAATGTCTCTGATCAGTTTACGATCTTCATTTGTTTCTTGAAGGACTTGTTCATTGGTCTTTCTGGCTGTCCATGGTATTCTTTGCATTTTCCTCAGACGACCTTCCTTATGACGACCATAATATCTAAATATGAAACGCAATATAAGCTAATGCAAATATGTCTGATTGGGATTTTGACATGATTTGAAATTAGTTCAGTTGAATTCGTTGATGCCTGAGTAAGTACCGAATAGGCAGAAAGTGTGATTATGTGAAGTAGGTCTTAAAATCATTAGCAAGTCTGTACGTCGATTATGGTCTCAAGTTTCACGACGGCAGGCAGAGGAGCTCTCTCGAGTCAATGGCTGCGGTCAAATGGCCAGTACGGTTACTGCCATAGAGGAAAACAACGGCAAACTACCTCTTTAAAAGTGCCTAGTACATTATGAATCGCACCATGGCGAAAGTACCCTTTAGGAAGATGAAAAACATTCTGACCAATAAAAAGATGTCAATTGAAACGAGAAAAAGAGTGTTGAGGGGATACATAGAGCCTGTTCTTTTGTATGGATGTGAAACTTGGACAATGTGCAGTCAAGCTGAAAAACATCTGATGGCTGCAGAAATGTGGTTTCTGAGGAAAATGCAAAGTATACCATGGACAGACAGAAAAACCAATGACCAAGTACTACAGAAGACAAATGAAATTGATTAGAGAAATTAGAAGTAGACAGTCAAAATGTTTTGGACATGTTATGAGAAGAAATGGATTGGAGAACTTAGTGACAACTGGCAAGATCGAAGGGAACAGACCAAGAGGAAGACCGAGAGGAAAATACTTGGATGGCTTGGCCACATGGCATGGACGAGACAGGAACACTGAGCTGATCCACGACACTGGTGATCGAGTGAAATGGCGAGTCATGACCGCCCACGCTTTCCGGCATGGCACATAATTGATTGATTGAAGTCGATTAATGGTTCTCTTTGAAAATAAACTGAGTATTTAGATTTTAGAAGAGGAGTTTGAGATAGTGGTGACAATTTTGGAAGCAGCTAATTTATGGGGACAGAAGGTGATTAGTTATATAATTATTGTCCTGGATTTAAAAGCATAAATCATCATGGAGACGCACAGATGATCGATCCCCTGACGTCTAATGGTATAAGATGAATGTACTACAACCAAGTTGAGCTTGACTCTAGTCCGACTTTGTGAAGAAACATGAAGGATGTAGCATATGTGGGAGCAGAAGCGAAATTGAAATACCACTACTTGTATCGTTTCTTTACTTATTCAGTACGGGAGATTTGTTCGCAACATAGACGAGCAATAAATATCTCCGGCGTGCCGAGTCATGCTGGTCGCGGGATTCGCACTGTCAGGCGGTTAGTCTGATGATAGTACACACATTTATAGATCCATACACTTACGATGACAGATGTACACATTCATACCGGTCCAGACACTTGGTATACGGCACTCAGCTGAGGGATATGGCTAAACGTCTCTAAGTCAAATCCCCCGCATGTGAGGACTTGGCCGCTACCCACCTCCTTCTCTTGGAGGTTTGATGCTGAGCTGCCAGCATCTGCAGCCTACTTTATTCTAGACGTACTGGTTATTCTTTCCTCTGGAAATAACAAGGCAATGCCGAGAGAGGGATCATGCTGCATGGGTAAAAATGTTCTCTTATTTCATGCCCTGGCATTGTGCTTTGGAATTCTAGCCATTGTTCCAATTCACATATTTTCGTCTACAAAGACGACAAGGTACCACTTACTTAAACTTACTACAACCAAGCCACACAGACGAGCAACAGTTAATCAGTATAGTGGATAATTAACATAACTTCACTAATCTTAGATTCTAACTTACCTGTTGCATTAGCACGTAGTCTAAGCCAGGTAAAATAGAATGTGCCGTTTAAGGATACTGTGAGCGTATCCAGGCCTGTATTACACAATATATCTGGTGAGTCGTACACCCAACCTGGTGTTGATGGTATTGTATTTGTTGCCACCAGATCAACTAAAAGAGGGATACAAAAATGTACACATACTATTATTAACTCAATAATGAGATGAGTTAGTTAGTTATTTAGTTTGTTAATCAACAGATTATCCTCATTGCACACCGAGCCGTTCAACCCAAAAGTTCTCGGATCCACTACTCGGTGCCTCCTCAGCGTGTGGTGGCTGATAACACTAGTTGTGTGTTGGTTTACTATTTTTCAATGATCCCTATATACCTTTCTTGCCTATCTTCAACCCTTTTTACTTGATGTTATTGCAGCCTGTCAAGGTTACAGATTCACAGTCATAACATGATTCGCCTGTTCGTTATGTCTCTTTGATGGCATTTAAAATATCAGCCGGCCATTGCTTGGCCGCTTTCCACATACGCCTATTAGCGTGTTAACTTCTACCTATACAGCCATTTCATGGAATACAAATAAAGACGATGTTTGTTTGCCTTGATGCCTTCATAGACTCCACCAAATGTCTTCGGGCTTATCCCCTCTCGTTGTTCTTAATCGCACTCAATGAATCATTTAGAAAGCATGCCTGGTTGAATGTTGGTGTCTGTAGCCCGAATATTGCTTTAGTTGTCGCCATGACCTGTGGTTATCTCCACCCTCTGCCCAATGTGATGTATACTGTAAAGGATGAACCGCAATTAATTAGCACTTATACCTATTATTCATCAGGTTCTTCGAGTGAACAAACCGATTAAATAATGTCCTCTCAGACTAACTCATACAAGTTATTCCCATACACAAAAATTAGACTGAAAGAGTTTTAAGAAACAACGTTAGTTGCATGTCCTTTATAGGATGTCGCAGTCAACCCAGCAATTTTGGCTGTTTGTGGTTCACTAGGCAAATCTATATTCAGGATATTGCCATTGTTTTATGAACGACCGCTGCTCATTCCAGTGAAATGCGGACTGCTCCAAATGACATATGATGATGATGATGATACGTAGTTCGTAACACACCTTTACAAACACCCTGTATATACATTGATAAACCAGGAGCAAGTACTGCAGTACTGTTACCGAGAAAGACATATGGCAACTGTAACAAAACATATTCTAGTATAACGCTGCTATACATAATAAATAGCGGTAGTTGTTTTAACCTCATTCTTTAAATCATCATCGTCATCTTCCATGACTATAGGTCAGAGTTCATGAATCGCCATCACACACTATCTTATGAGGTCTGCTGTTATTGTCCTTAACTGGCCATGTGGCCAAACCTTTGAGGTATTTATCTCAGTACCTCAAAGTTGCTTTTCTCCCAACAGTTTTGTAGATTGTCACTAAGTTTTCAAGTTTATTTCTCCTCATAATGTGCTAAACAATATTGTTGGTCTACGTGTAGTTTCTCTAATCAATAGCCTATACACATTTAATGTGTTTGGAGGTCTATCTCATTGATTTTTCAACACTCGTTTTCTCACCGCAGATGGCAATTTCATATTTGTCAGCATGTTTTCCATCATGATCAAAGGCATCGTTGGCATGACTATTCATGTTCAAATATCTACAAACCAAATTCCATAAGCTGTTATAAAGCCCATAAACGGACACTCTCGTGCTCTTAATGCTTCACCGCAAGGTTAAAGATAAACACGATGAGGTTGGACGAGATGATATATGACTTTTCCGAGCTAGTTGAACCGATTCACCTGTTCAGTAATCGTCCATTTACTTAGATGTACCATTGTGACTTTTTTCTATCTTTGTTTTTAAAGTCGACCATAATTTCGATGTTCTGACAATTTATTTCTAACCCTTGAAGCTCGCTATGTACAATAACCCCATCCACTAAACGTTGCAGTCAATACTGTCTCAAGTGCACATCTTACATTATTGATGTTATCTTTACCGACGGCGATTGCTCTGATATCTTCTAAATTTCTCATAATAGTTAGAATTTTGATAAAAATGGTCTGAAGATGTTAATCACCCCTGGCACACACCTATCTTCATTCGGTGGCATTGACTTCTTCTTTATCATGTTTATGGCAGCGTGGTGTGTCCAATATATGTTCTTTACAAGTATAAGGTCAGTGATGTCAATTTGAGGATGCGCAAGCATCTTTATCTTATCGAAGTGACTTGCTATTTCAAAATCCTGCGTGTAGTCAATAAAACATTGCCAGCTGACGTAGGCTTTCATGTCTCTCCACAGATGTCCTTGGTGTTCTGGATCAACTCTGTCGAAGATACCCCCCCCCCCCCCCACGCCACCGTCTTAGTCCATCCAGCCATCATTTCTCTTGGTCTGCCCCTATCTCTTTTCTCCTTGACCTTTCCAGTTGTCACGATGTTCTCCAATGCCTCTCTTCTCATCAGTTGATCAAAGCAAGCTGGTTGTCTCATTCATATTGTTGAATATAATGTTCTAGTGTCATTAGCCTTTTTCAGGCAGTCGTTGTTAGTCACTATGACAGTCCCAGGAATTCGCAGCATTCGTCTCAAGAACTACGTCTCTGTTGCTCCCAAGCACTTTCAAATGTGTTTCATTTACAATCCAAGATTCAATGCCTTACAGCAAAACATGTTCTATATAGGATTTTAGCACCCCTTTTTCATAAATTCAATGATAGTGACTTATTGGATAAGATACATTTCTTTTTCTGAAAGACAGCTTTTGCTTCCCCTATCCTGTTCTTAATTCCTGCTGTGCATCTTCCATTTCATGTTATAATTGCCCATATGCATTTAAAATTATCAACTTGATTAAGAATGGCCACATTTTGCATTTCATATTTTGGTGTTACTTTAGTTTATTTCACCATTGTTACTGTTTACTTGATATTCAAGGAGGGTCCTTTCATTACACTCTCTGTCACTATATTGTCCAACAATTGTTGTAGATATTTCGCATTTTCTGCCATCAATACTGTGTCATCTGCATAGCGTTGATTGTTTATATTATAACCTCCGATTACTATGCCCGGCGTCTCTTTGATCTCTCTAATTATTACTTCGCTATACAGAGAGACCATGGACAGACAGAAAAACAAATGAACAAGTTCTTCAAGAAACAAATGAAGATAGTAAACTGATTAGAGACATTCGACGTAGACAATCAAAATGTTTGAGCATGTTATGAGAAGAAATGAATTAGAGAACTTGGTGACAACTGGCAAGATCGAAGGGAAGAGACCAAGGGGAGGACCGAGAAGTAAATACCTGGACGGCTTGGCCACATGGCATTGTCGAGACACGGAAACACAAAGCAGATCCACGACTCTGGTGATCAAGTGAGCTGGCAGAACATGACCGCCCATGCTTATCGGCATGGTACATGATGGATGGATGGATACAGAGAGAAGAGATCGGGTGACAAACCACATCCCTGTCGAACATCTAGCTTTTTTTGTTTATAATTGCCCTTATTCTGATGAAATGAAACAAAGTTAGTACAATTATTTCAACATCAAAATGAAAAGAAATGAAACAACACATACCATACTGACAGGATGGACCGAACCATCCTTTTACACACGGTAAATTCGCAGTACATTCTCCGTTGTTGTCACATTGGTTATTAACACAGTGGCATTTGTAGCGACAAGGTAATCCAAACCATTCAGGAGCTTGGCATTGTCGAACTTGTTGAAAAGAAATGTGAAAATTGAAATATATATATTTCACTGTAAGTAGTTTATATTTACATCCGATTTCGGGTAAACTAATATGTGTTAAATAATTTTCCAATTACATTCGTGACGGAAAAGAAAATTCCAAAGCAGACATTGCTTACATATGTTGATATTTGTCACTGTAAGTTAAACTCCAATAACACAGTAGTACTTAAAGCAAGGTTGTTGCCAGGAAGCGTGCCATGCTGACGCGGGTGGAGTCGCACTGTGAAGCATTCCGACATTAAAAACACAGATACATTTGTAAACAAGGGAGTAATTTGTGAGCAAGACGATAGCGAAGTTTCATAATTTGAGAAACAGAAAGGTAGATAATCACCCCAATGACAGCCTGTGAAAGTATTGATGGACAGAAACACATCACCATACTTCTGGTGGTTCTCGCCGCGCCCGCTTCTTACGGGATATGTTTGCCGGCCGCTCAGAAAGCAGTGGGAAAGTACTGTGCGTAATCTTGACAAGAAATCAAAAACAACGGTAAAATGCTGGTGTTGGCAGCGATGTCCTGTAATAGGATATGCGAAAAAAAAAGTTTAGCCTGGGTCAATGAAGCCAAAATTCGAAACTGCCCTTATCTGGGTCGAACCCAAGACCAGCAGTACGACAGGTGAATGTCTTGTCTCTACACTTCCGCAGCCTCAAGACGAGACACGATAGACACATTAAACTCTTGGGGTGTGGCCATGAACTTGAGGACTAAGTAAACAAACTTCTGAGCATGTTCTGCATGTGTACCCTATATGCGAATTATAATGATATATTAACCCACTAAACCAAGCTGCACTGAACAGTAGGGGAACTCAACAAGTTTAAGTTCATGAGGAGGACTTGCTTGGTAATGTAATAATAATAAATCCTATCGCAAGGGGAAGACTAAGGGGGAGGAGGAGAGGTCTCGTTAATCAGAATCCCTTGCAATAGTCACCGGCAGTCAGAACAATCTAAATCTGTCACTAAACACAGCTGTTCAAATAAATAGCAATTCAACACTTAACAATAAGAGTAAGTCATGAAAGCCACAGACATTAACAAAGAATATAATTTGTCAGAATGAACTCACTCAGTCATAATAACTGCATTCGTTACAATCAGCCAGAGTAACCTCAATTATTTTACTATAAACTCATACAATCATAACAGCCATAAAACGTCACATTAGCGACAGACAGTAACAATAACCACATTCCGTCACAATAAATATGATCAATGACGTTACCCACAATCAGTCAAAATAATAGTCACATCAACCTCATCAATTAATCACCTTCCATCAAAACATATTAACCTACTCTGTATGTGTAATTACTATCCCATAATGTTTCAGATATATCCACGTGAGGAACACAGCTGCGCGAGACTCGGCTGCTGATCTCGTCGCATTAGTTGCTTACGGGGTATGTGAGCAGGTCGCTCAAAAAGAAATGAAAACTACCGAGCGTAGTCATGCCATGAACATCAACAGCAGCTGAAAATTGCTGGTGTTGACTAAAACGTCCTGTGAGGGATATCATCTTCTTCTTCAGCATTCCGAGCCATTGAGGTTCTTTGCTGCAGATACAAGTCGTTTCCATTCGTCTCTCTGGTTGACCTTCTCTTGCCAGTTGCTGATTCCAAGTGCATGTAGATCTGTAAGTATATTATCTCTCCACCGTCTTCTTGGTCTACCTCTTGATCTACGGTCATTTATTTCCCGAGTGTAAGCGAGGTTTGTTTCCCTATTTTCTTCCATTCTTTCTATATGTCCCGACCATTGCAGTCTATTAGCCTTCATGATACTAGTGATTAGCTGGGACTTAAACAGATCATAAATGTCTTTGTTGCTTCTTCTTTTCCACTCTCCACTTTGTATATCCCTAATGGGCCCACAGATGCGTCTTAAGACTTTGTTCTCAAAGGTTTGTAACATGGCTTTAGTTTCACTCCAGGTTTTAGAGCCATACAACACAACTGGTCTGATCAGTGTTGTGTATATTGTGATCTTGGTGTTACGAGATACCGCATTTGATTTTAAAAGATGTTGTAGTGCAAAGTATATCTTATTTCTAGAGTTGATTCTAGCTTGTATTTCTTCCCTTATTATGTTGAAGCAGTTGAAGATTGTACCCAGGTATTTGTACGTTTCCGTTGTTTTAATGGTCATATATATATATATATATATATATATATATATATATATATATATATATATATATATATATATATATATATATATATATATATATATATATATATATATATATAATGCAATGTATGTCCGTATGCTATTTATGCGTTCGCGAACAGTCCATCCGATTGAGTTGAAATTTAATTTTCTACAGGTCTTCTTCTCATTCCAGTGCAGCCAACTGTCATAATTTGTTAGTGTACAAACAGTTATTTACTTAATAAGATTTAATATTTTAATTTACATTATAATTTATATATAGCTAGGATATTTAACTTAAGAAAAGTTATATCAAGGGACATAACTTTTAATAGCATTGCTGTATATTTTATATATAATTGTTGCACTGTTATCAAAGCTTTATAAACTGTTTGTCTACGGTTTTTTACAGGCATATGCGTTATAATATATATTGATAAAATCTTTACGGCACTTTTAAAGTTTTCATAAACATAATGCATCTATTTGAAATACGTAAACATTTTCTAACTCATCGTTTTATTTCTCTTCGACATCTATACAGTCATCCTAGCATTTATTGGGTTCCCGTGATATCTTGGTAAGTTTACGTTCAGTAGTTTCAGATTGCCCTATTTAGGTATTGGGATGAAGATTGTTCTCTTCCAATCAGTTCGCCATATTTCCCGGAACGGGAACGGGAGCTTATCTGGGCGAAGCCGGGCCGGGTCGTCTTTCTTTGGGAACGAGAGCAGGGGCCGAATATGAATTAAATTAGACGCTCCCCGTCAGGAGCTGGGCGAAGCCGGGCGGGGTCGTCATCTTTGGGAACGGGAGCAGGAGCCGAATATGAATTAAATGAGACGCTCCCCGCCAGGAGCTGGGCGAAGCCGGGCCGGGTCGTCTCTTTTGGGAACGGGAACGGGAGCAGAGGCTGAATATGAATTAAATGAGATGCTCCCCGCAAGGGACTGGGCGAAGCCGGGCCGGGTCCTATGGATGGATGGATGGATGGATGGATAGACAGCTATGCCGGGTCGTCAGACAGACAGACAGACGGACGGACGGACGGACGGGCGGGCGGGCGGATGGATGGATGGATGGAGGATGGATGGATGGATGGATCGATGGATGGATGGATGGATGGATGGATGGATCGATCGATAGATAGATAGATAGATAGATAGATAGATAGATAGATAGATAGATAGATAGATAGATAGATAGATAGATAGATAGATCACCGCTAGACGAAGCTGGGCCGGGTCAGCTAGTATTATATATTTGTATGTGGCCAGAGTTTTTAGCCGTTCCTTCTCTTGAAATTACCATATATTCTGTCTTATCTTGGTTGATAGCCAGGTCACAAGCTACCCCAAACCGAGCTGTAGTTCGTGGAGGGAATCCCCGTAGGAAATACTTCGCAGGGAGGTTTCCGAGATAAGAATAACTTGGGGGAAATTCGGCCTGTTTAACAAGTCGGGAATGTTCCCGAACCGACCACATTAGAAAGTTCGAGATCGCAGTACGCACTCCGACCACCCCGTGAGTGAACAATGAATGATTCCTCATTGAGAGAATTCATGCTTCACGCTGAACGTGAAATTTTTCCGTGGTACACGACTTCTCCTGGCATCGAGAGTAGTACACACTTCAGGAAATCGACATTTTGTCCGCAGTGTTACTAGATCGGTCCATCAGAGCAGACGTTCAGAAAACCCAGCTCATATTGTCAAGATGGGGGATTTATGCAACCAATAGTAATTATAGCTGAATTGGTTAAAGGTTCCTGTGTTCTGGTAAATGGATCTTTAACTCTTTCACTACCAAACAAAAACTGGGCTGTGACCAAACAGAAATTTATGGCAGAAAATTGGAACTAGGGGTGTGTTACAATAATGCTTTTAAAATGGTTAAGATGGTAGCAGATCTATTGTATTACATATCAAATTAAAGAGGATTGCACAAGGAACATGACAGGGTTAATAATTAATTGATAGGTTACAAATATTATGACAATAATGAGAGGTTTAATAATAACAACTGAAATTAAAGAGGTAAAAATTATTTTAAAAACTGCACTTATAAGGTGTTTTCTACACTCCTATACTGCTAATCATGTTTAATTTACTGAATAATCAAACAAACACCAATTGTCTTCAAGAATATAAACAGTATTGCTCATTAAAGTAACCCAAAAAGAAGTTTTGGTTCATATTCTGAACCATGTCTTTTTAACAAAAAATGACAAAAAATAATGGCTGAAATCTGGAAGGTGGGGTCTCTCACAGTAAAGTTATGAAAATGGTTAAAATTGTAGAAGAAATGTTGTATTATATATCAAAATAAAGGGGATTGCACAAGGAATATGTTGGTAGGAGAATTTCTGCTTTAGGTTGTAAATAAAATAAAAATAATAATATAATTTGTAAAATAATTGGACAAAAGTAGGTAAAAATAATGTAAACATTGCACTTAGAATGTGTTTTCTACACTCCTATACTGCTAATAATGTTTAATTTACTGAATAATCAAACAAACACCACTTGTCTTCAAGAATATAAACAGTATTGCTCATTTAAATCAACAAAAAGGAAGTTTTGGTGCATATTCTGAACCATGTCTTTGTCACAAAAATGAAAAAAACTAATGGCCGCAATCTGGAAGTTGGTGTATGTCGCAATAATGTTATGAAAATGGTTAGAATTGTAGCAGAAATGTTGTATTATATATCAAAATAAAGGGGATTGCACAAGGAATATGTTGGTAGGAGAATTTCTGCTTTAGGTTGTAAATAAAATAAAAATAATAATATAATTTGTAAAATATGTGGACAAAAGTAGGTAAAAATAATGTAAACATTGTACTTACCAAGGGGGCGTTGTTATCCAATATCCTGATCACTGCTAATCCTGTTGAATTTACTGCACAAACAACACTTTTCTAAACTATAAATACAATTGCTCCGAATCAATCATCCGAAAAGAAGTTTGGCCGCAGATTCTGAATCATGTATTTTTCTTTTTTCAGACAAAAGTTAGGAGAACACTTGGCAGATTTACATCTAATTGTCATGTCTGTTTGTTTTTATTTACTATATGCGGCAGTCTATTTGTGATAGGCTGCAAAGCAAACTTTGGCGCACAAGTCTGGTCTATTAGTGCAGCCGGAGCAAACAAAAGATGATATGTGTCGTTTAGTTCGAGTGCTACAAAAAACACAGTCTCTATTGACACCGACAAATTCTATTATTTATATTATATTATTTCTATTATAATTCATTAAATTAAATGCTTGGCTCATGTAAATCTTTCGGCATAATTTCCTGCAACAGACTGAAATTCTTCGGCAGGCAGAGTGTCAAACTTTCAGGAATACTCTGAGCTACTTTGCGATGAGCACTTTCCTTTACTTGAAATCCTTCTATAACAATTTTTATCCTCCTTTCTCTGTTTGCCATATGGAATGTAGGATGTGAGCATTGATCTGTGCAATTTCAAAGATCTAGTAGTAGATCTTCTTCCACCACTTAATGGTTTTCCTATCATGGATATTATAATATCCAACCATTTGGTCCATTCTGTCGCAGCCATTCATCGCCGTGTTATTTTCATGGAGACCATCTTCGGCTTGCTTTGCGGTTTTCGCAATCCACTCTCAACAGTTCTAACTACAGACTTTGTAGAGACAACAATGCATGTTTGTTTTTTAGCTTTATTTAGCCCTTCCACCAAATAATCATTTCATCAATGGACACATTTTCAAATGGGTAAAATGCTTCCTGGATATTCTTCAGAATCATGTCAACAAGAGGATCAATTTTTTTTTTTTTTTTTTTTTTGTGTGGGTACCCTCAGGTTGACATACATGAAACATGGTGTGATAAATATATTATAATTTTCTAATTGATTACTGGGAAACGTAGTGGCAGTGGCATACCAAGGAGTATATAAATGTGCACTTGTACACCAGTAGTCTTTGATACATGGTCTTGGATCAAGTCCCATAGCAATAATGACAGACGTAAACTTCAGCCATTCGTGCTTCGTTGTCAAACACTCAGCTGTTGACGAACATTCACTGGTTTTTCTTTATCACCACGTGCTAAAACTTTAGACACAACTAAAAATTCTTTCTAAATATTCACTGATAAGGGAATCACTATTGTTTAAAACAGTTATAAACAATAATCTAGCTTGATCTCAAGTCATACTACGTGGACGCAAACTGGTGGGCGTTTCCATTGTGAAAAAACAAATTAACACTACCTTAAAACTGAAAATTCACAAGAATCCAAAATTATAAAACGAATGACCGCACCAAAATGGCGTAGAGATCTTTCGGCTGTACGACTTTTTAGTTTACTGTAACTTAAAATTCCGAAACGGAGCAGAAATATGTGAAATAAACCACTGATCATTTTGTGGCACTAAAACGGCGGACTGCCATCTCGGGAAATACATTGTGCCGATAGATGGGATCACGGTAGCGAAAGAGTTAAGTCTTTTCGTCTTTTAATACGGTGAAACACGCGATTGTGCATTCTGCTAATTATGTAATGTATGCGGCGTCACGTGAAAAAGTAATAGATTCGGTGATCAATAAATGACGTGAAACTAGGCCGTTGTTTCATTGTTTACTACCGTGTTGTAACCTATATTCTGTGAGTATAGGTTAAATCTACAGGTGGTACAGAAGTTCTTTAAAAGAGGCGATATTTAATTGATTGCTATAGTTTATGTGTTGTGAGAAATTGCATTTATTAGTTTAACTTTACAATTGTGGTGAACTTAGTGCTGCCGTTACCTGAGATCATTTTGTGAAGACAGTTTTAGCTGAGTTCAGTTTATATTCTATTAGTTGTGCTTCTAGATTACTTAGCTAAGCAGTGGTAGTGTGGAATTCGTGCAACGATTTATGGCGACGAGTTAAACTGAGGATGTAGTACTAGGCACGATGTTCAGTGATGCAGCAATGTTGTTACAATGAAATAGTGAGGATGTCATTCCGGGAAAGTGTGTTGTGATTTCCATTAGTGATCATGTGGTGGTGATAATATATATGGTGTTAGTGTACCGTATATATTATGTGATAAAGTGCGATGCATAACTGACCGACGTGTCGGAGGACGACGAGGTTCGACGCGAGATGCCTGTGCGTTAACGTCGCGGTTGTTAGGATGCGATCGGGTCTTTACTCTCCACTTTCCTATGCTCTTTCGTTATGATTGCGGTTTACCTACTTATTTGTTTGGTAGATGGGGGGGGGGGGTGATACATGCATATTTAAAGAGACAAAGGGATATATGGGATTGCTTGCAACTCTAATGTGGATGTAACTGGTCACTAGGCAGGTGGAACCGTTCAGGCTGTACCCAAGGCTAATCCACTTGGTACTGGAACGGGATTGGAACTTACACCTTGAACATGTGGTGGGCAATACATGTTTTACGAATATGACTTCTTACCTCCTGCAACGGGGGTGGGGGGAGGGGTTTAGTAAGAATGATTTCGCTATCGTATGAGAAGGACATCCCAGCAGCGAAACGATTGATTTTTTTACTCATTGGTTAATTGATTTGTTAATTAATTGATTTATGATGTAGTTAAGCAATGACAATGCATGTGTTGCCAATGATGGGGAGTGGTCAAGATGACCCACTCTACCGGAGATATGATATATATAGTAGCTTATGAAAGGTACTTGGTATAGCTACAAGAGGCAAGAGAAAGGAAGAGGAATGAGAGTGCAGACTTGTGCGTCTTGGAACCTAATATTTCCGACGGTCTTTTCCAGGTGCCATCTGACATGAGAATCCTACACATGCTTGAACATATGCCTTGATAGGGATGATTCCCTAACCGTTTAAATATTGGTTAGCATTTTTCTGAAGGCATTGATGTTTGAATTTATGCATGTGGATCCGTGTTGGTGCCGAATGCTCTTACCTACCTTTTTCCTTTCAGGTGTTGCCTGTTATATGTTAGATATCGAAGCAGGTACAACGATGGAAGGTTTTGATTATATGCTCACTCTGGAAAGACTAATCAGGGTTGGGTGACGTCATGGCTCTGGGAGCACATCAACTCCATCGCTGCGGTAAAAGCCACTTAACCTTATTGAGATACCTCAAGTAGTACAATGTTGCTCACTAAACCTAGTGACCATACGACGAGTACATCAGTGCGACGATCCTAACTCGATCAACTGACTTGATTGTTATTTGTTACGCAACAGATAACTACGTGTACCTCATGAACACCATCTTATACGACCTAACTCAGATTGAGTCCCCAGTTCGATTATCTATGCTGATAATCATCTGACAGAGTCGAGAACTACACACAAGATCCTTCATAGCCAACTTCAGAGGGACTTTGTCACTGATTGGCTATATTTGAGAATTACACACGAGATACTTCATAGCCAACTTCAGAGAGACTATGACGCTGATTGGCTATATTTGAGAAGAGCTTCTGAAATCTGAATTCGCCCAACCAGCGGTATTTAGACACTTGAATTCGTATTGAACTGTGTAGTGAATATGGATGTAGATCTTGTTGATGGTCACCAGGGGACACCTCAGGTCAGAGGGTCACCCATCACGACAGTTTAGGGAAATCAGTGATTGTGACTTTATCAGGGAGGGACAATTCGAGAACTTGTTGTGGTATTGGCCTAGTCCAGTCATTGTAGATCCTGATGGCTAACCCCATTGTATGATCAGCGGGTGCTTGAAGCAGGGAAAGTCCACAAGTTTCCAGACAGCAGTGCTGGGAGAAAGCACGGTGAGTCTAAGAGACCGACTCGACGGAGACACACAGCATATCTTCTATGATGTCTACTGATGATCATGGGATCATCTCTTACTCTATTCTACTCTGTCCTCTATATTGTACATAGATATACCTCCTATCAGGTTTTTCCATTCCTACCTGTGACTATAGTCTACATTAAACTTTTTTGATTGTTGACATGCCGTCTCTGAAGGTGATGTGTGTTGTCTTGGACGAGGTCCTAGGGTTAAAGGTCCTTAGTTAGAGGGTAGAAATAATTGTTATGGAGTCAGAAACGGGGACTGTAGGCTAATCACATTTATTCACTTGTGAGTGGGTTGGTACTAGTAAGGGAAGTGTATCTACCTGTCCACCTCCAGTGGATAGAATACACGGTAAAATTGACCCGTCGGCTGGCTACATACCGACTAAAGTTTTTTTCGTTACAACCAGCCCAATTTGTTGAGCTTTTTCCTTTAAGTGAGTCAATATTATCAATGTCTTTTGTTCATTTTACCCTATAATATCTATATCATCTGCATAACCAAGCAGTCTGGATGTTCCTCCAATAGCAAATTCCTCCTTTACCTTCCTTGCAACTTTCATTAGAGCCAGATTGAAAAGGAGCGGCGATAGTGCATCACCCTGTTTCAAGCTAGATGTTATTTGGAAAGGGTCTGATTTCCTGCCTTTATATGTTACTTTATTATAAGTATCTTCCATGCATAGTCTGGTCATGTTGATTAACTTCCTTGGTATTCCAAATTCCTGCATAACATTCCATAGACTATTCCTATGGACACTATCATAAGCCTTTTTAAAATCCACAAAAATGTTATGGAGATCTCTTTTATATTCCCAATTTTTCTGGGCTATTTGTCGTAAGATAAACATCTGATCTATTGTTGATCTGTTTTTTCTAAAACCCGCTTTGTAGTCACCTAACATGTCCTCTGAATATGGTTTTAGTCTATTTAGTAATACCGAGGATAGTATCTTATAGCTTGTGGACAGTAGTAATATTCCTCTATAATTTTCACATTGGAACTTGTCTCCTTTATTAAATATGTACCAATAATGTCTCTTTCCAGTCATGGGGGATTTCTTTCTGTCCTCCAGATTTATATTTGTTTCCTGTGAGAGATATGCAACTTAAAGAGAAAAAAATTCAGATGGTGTGTAATCACCTGTAACATATCCCTTTGTATTTGTGTGATGACGTATGTTAAATAATCCGTAGTGTAATCTTGAAAATCATATTAGGGACGTTAATTTAAAACCCGTTCCAATATCTTTATTACAAAAGCATGAAAGAAATGTTCAAAGGTGTAGTAGAATTAAACAAAGCATTCATTTTGAAAGAATTATGCACGATGGGTTGGTCAGAAAAAATCGCCGTAGGCATTCAGCATCCCATTGCTTAGGTAGGCGGCGAATGCCGTCCGCAAACAAAAGGATTGTGGTTGCTCACTGAGCCAAGTGTTTACCGCGTTTATTACGTTTGCATCTGTGTGAAATCGTTGCCCCTGGAGAGCTTTTTTTTATAAGTCCGAACAAATGAAAATCACATGGTGACAAATCAGGACTATAGGCTGGATGTTGCAGAATTTCACACTACTTCCTTGCTAATGCTTCCTGCACAATATTTGCGACATGCGGACGAGCATTATCGTGCAACAAAATCACACCACGAGAAAGCACGAGGGGTCGTTTATTCCTGATGGCTTTTTGCAGCTTGTCTAGTGTTTGCAAGTAGTGGGTAGAGTTGATGTTGACACCAGGTTCTTTAAAGTCGCCCAACAATAGCCCTTCATGGTCAAAAAATGCGCTCAGCATAACCTTACCAGCGGAAACCTGTAACTTGAATTGTTTGGCTTTTGGTGATCCAGCATCCTTCGATTGCATGCTCTCTCTATAGCTGCTCGGTTCATCAAAGTGGTGACACCATGATTCATCGCCTGCCACTATGCGAAAGAGAAATGCATCACCCTTCACTCTGTAATGCAGCAAGTGGTTCAAACACCATTCCATGCGTTCCTCTTTTTGGTGGTCGGTGAACATCCGTGGTACCCACTGTGAACACACCTTCCGATATTGCAGTTTCTTACGAACGACCTTTTGAATTGTCCCAATTGACACAGCAAATTCTTTCGCTAGCGAACGTATGCTTCAACAACTGTTCATCTGTATTGCTGCATTAATTTTGGCGATGGTTTTTTTGTCTCTTGCTACAATATGTGCTTGACCCGGCCGTCGAAGATCTGTCGTGAACTGATGTCCTTTCAGAAACATTCGTGCCCAGTCTGTCACTGTTGTCTTCGACACATATTTGTTACCTTACGCTGCCTGCATTCTTCGATGAATGTCCTCTAGTCGACATCCTTCAAATGAAAGAAACTGAATCACCGCTTTTTGAGCTTCTTTGGACGGATTTTGGATCAACCCGGTCATTTTCTAAACGGTCAGAAACAGAACCTATGCATCATGGGACAATAAGAATGTGCTCTTTTATTCATTGGTCAGTACTTATCACACAAATATGACATGATCATGTTAAATGTACGCAATTACTCGCGGTGCGGCACGAATGGATTTCAAATGAACGCCCCTTATATAACCTATGTAATCACTTAGATAAACGTTTCTACCTATGTAATCACTTATTTATAATACCATTTCTTTAGTATGTGATCACAGAATAAAGACAACTTGTCATATTTGTGTGATCAGTTATCTATATTAAAATGTGTTGAGTTTGATGTAATCGGTGATAATTATATACGTATATGTATAATAAACTTTGGCAGATCTCCTTCCATATATGTGTAAGCATTCGTGACACTTTCAGATATGTGTGTGATTAGATATTGTGCCTTGCTTCTGCATAATTTATACTACAGTGAAGACAAACATACTAACCGAACACATTATTCAGAACATACTAACAACATAAACAAAAATCGGATAGGAACAAAGAAATTAACGTAATATAACTTTACGAAATGAAATCCGCCCTATTTCTTATAACCCGACACCTGTACTATTACACCTGGGTTGCCGCAGGGATCTGCCTTTTCCCCAGTGCTCTTTAATGTCTACACCAGCAAAAGCGCAGCTATTGAGACACCAGGTGTGGGTAGAATCTTGACATTTGCAGATGTTGTGCTGTTGTATAGACAGGGCAGAGACGGCCAGTTTGGCGAAAGACTTACAGTTGGCGGTAAACAGGGTGGCGGAGTGGTGCAGGGACGCAGGGGCCATTATAAACCCAGACAAGGCATCGGTTGTGTGGTACTCCTTGGACAACCGGATCGTCAAGGCAGATGTCCCAGGTATTATGTTGAATGGATATCCTCTTAGTCGAGACAGTAAATTGAAGTACTTGGGTATCACCTTTGACAGGTGCTTGTCTTTTAAGGATCATGTGGAGGTTTTGGTGGTGAAGGCTGGTAGGGGACTTAATGCATTGAGGGCTATGGCAACAACCGGGGTAGATCAGAACATGCTGTACAGGCTCTTTCAGCAGGTAATAATTTCTGTTATTGAGTATGGTTTGGGGCTGCTGACAGTATCAAAGAGCCAGCTTGAAAGGTTGGAGCTCATACAGAATGCTGCTATGCGGTTAATCATGGGTGCACAAAGGACACACCAATTATATGCATGAGGCATATCCTGGCGCTACCAACAATGACGGATAGGCATAGGGTCCTTCAGGCCAAATGGTACAGGAGAGTTGCCGCAGACAGGGATCACACGTTGCATGCAGCAATGGATATGGTTAAGGGTCATAGACTAAGACGAGGCAGGTCCTGGATGGCACAGGCAAAACTTTCTATAAGTCAGGTGTGTGATCTAGAGACCATCAATCCTGACAGAGAGTGGGTGGAAGTTCTGGAGGACATGACGGACTGGCACAATGTAATAATAAAACTGGGTCGTGAGTGCAGAGAATGGGCAGCGGGCCGCACTGAGTTTGAAGTGCAACAGCTAATCCAAAGCAATACACATTTAGGTGACATAGTCATCTACACCGATGGGTCAGTGGTGAGAAACAGACGTAGTGGCTGGGGCTCTATTGCAAAGGCTAATGGGCGAGTCTTGAAAAAGGAGAGTCTGTCATATGAGACTATGACCTCCAGCATGAGAATGTAGGTGGAGGAAGTAACAGCGGCATTCCGGTGGCTAGAGGAGACTACTGCAACACCTGCTGTATTCATTACGGATTCAAAGAGTATGCTTAGCAAAGTGGAGAAAAGAATGTTTCGTGTGGAATGGCTCTCGTCGCTTCAGAGGTCACAGATCGTGAGAATTGTATGGGTATTTTGCCCTGGCCATGCGGATGTACGATGGAATGAACAGGCTGATAGGCTAGCAGAGAAGGCACCTTTTGGTGGTATTTTTCCTATGGACAAGGGGGAGGTGGTCGTGCGCTTGTGGGACCAGGTGGAGAAGACGAAGGAACAGATTGAGAACCCATATGTGGAAAGAAAGAGATTGCGGGGGATCGGCAGGGGTTCTGGAAGAATCTCAAAACTGAGAGGGAAGACCAGGCGAACTTTTAATCAGATAGCGGTGGGAACGATTAGTTTATGACTCTTAGCTGGCTGTTGAACGAGGGGACGGAGCACGTATGGGAATGTCCTGAGTGCAGTGATGTCGGTTCTTAACTCAACTCAACAAAACTCTAATAGCCAATGCCAAATTGCGTTGGAGATCAAGTCTTCCTTAGCCTTCTTTCTCGCGTACTTCCAATAATTTCTGGTAACTATGTTCCTCTTCTCATTGATGTAAAATATTTCAACATCTTTCCTCTTGGTTTCACCCTACCTCTCCTCCCTTTTAACTTTTCCGTTGTCACTGAGAACTATAAATATCCCCTTCTCATAACATTCCCCAAGAATATGGACTGTTTAAGGGAACTAGCTTTATAAAATGTATGCTGGAATGCGTTACGTGTCTATCAAAATATGAGTAACAAAATAGCATAATGAAACAAATTTACACAATTAGGACAACATCTATGTTATTATAAAGAAATCTGATACACATTTGTGGATCTAATCAATTCACATTTCCACAAACTGAAAATGATCCTCTGATACAATAAATGTTTAAATGAAATATTTGCACACACACAAAACAAAAGCAACAAAACAAAGAGAACACTAAGATGTAACATTACTGACATTTTACTCATACCTGCCTCAGCACACCTGTCTGTGTAGAGGATTAACACCAGTGACACATGTGGAAGAAACCACGAAAACGCCATGACGTCTCTTGAAAACTGTAATATAATAATATAATATTACACACACACACACATAGACGCGCGCACACACTCACACACTCCTCCATGCCACCCTCGCAATCCATCCAGCATCATTTCTCGTGGTCTGCCTCTGCCTCTTTTCCCCTCGATCTTTCCAGTTGTCACGATGTTCTACAGCGCCTCTTTTCTCACCACATGACCAAAAATGCTGTTTGTCTCTTTCTTATTGTTGTATATAATGTTCTAGTTTCGCCAGCCTCTTTAAGGCATTCAGCGTTAGTTACTTTGGCAGTCCAAGGAATTCCTAACATTCGTCTAAGGAACCACACCTCTGTTGCTTCCAATCTCTTCCTAATTTGTTCATTTATATTCCAAGATTCACAGCCATGCAGCAAAACAGGTTCTATATAGCACCTCAGCACTCTCTTTCTTACATTCAATGATAGCGACTTATTGCATAAGATATTCTTTATTTATTGAAATGCAGCCTTTGATTGCCCTATTCTGCTCTTGATCTCTGTTGTGCATCTTCCATCGGATGTTATATATGTCCCTAGATATTTAAAACTATCCACTTGGTGAAGAATATTCCCTTCTATCTCTATTTCACATTTGGGTGTCATCTGTTTCTTTGATATCACCATTGTTACTGTTTTCTTGATATTTAAGGAGAGAGCTTTCTTTGCACTCCCTGTTACTTCAATGTCCAACAATTGTTGTAGATCTGTTGCATTATCCGTTATCAATACTGTGTCATCTGTATAGCGTATATTATTTATATTACAACCTCCAAATATTATTCCTCGCTTCTCTTTGATCTCTCTCATTATTACTTCGCTATAGAGGAAGATGAGATCTGGTGACAAAACACATCCCTGTCTTACTCCCATCTTTATTTGTTCATAATTTCCTTCTTTATTTCCCATTTTAATTGCTGCTGTTTGGTTCCAGTAATCAGTTTTTATTATTCTGGGATCTTTCCCATCAATGTTATATAATGTTCTATGTAAGATAAACCCTGAAATTCTGATGGTACGAGGGACGGTCAATAAGTAATGCCTCCTATTTTTTTTATCTATGTAAATACCTTACCCGTGTGTAATTTATTAATTTAGCGGGATTCCTCAAAAACTCGACAGCATTATGTATCACTATCAACCTGTTTCAGTCACAGGTTGCGCAATAGTAACTGTTTTAAAATGACCAACAAAGACATTCGGTTAAAGCAAAGTAATGTCATAGAATTCTTCAATGCTGGAGGCGAGACCCCGATTTTTATCCAGGAACGTTTGAGTATTGTGTGTGTAGATTCAACAGTGGATTTTAACACTGTCGGACATTGGGTACGTCGTTGTTAACTGACTCAAACAGGCTGGCCGTCCGTAAACAGAATTGAATCCACACAATATTCATCGAGTTGATGACATCATTCGTGGTAATCGTCGGATAACACTAGATAAACTGTGTTCCATATGGTGTCCGTTAGCAAACGCAGTGCCCAGACCATAATTAAAGACTTGAGTTATTCAAAGGTTTGTGTGGGGTGGGTACCCAGAATGCTGACAGACAGGCATAAAGAAGCAATGAAAACTATAGCCATCAAACTCCTGTACTGTTACGAAACTGAAGGAGCAGGGCTTTTATCGAATATTGTGACAGGTGATGAGACTTGGGTTCATTTCTTTGAACCAAAATCTAAGAAGCTGTAAGTCAATGGAATGGCATCACTTTGAGGACACCGAGACTCTTAAACGCGCCGTACACCAGTGGTTTAGGAAAAAGGACACGAATTTGTACCGTGGGGTTATACATGCCATTGTTAGTTGGTTAGTTAGTCGACAGATCATCCTCATTGCACATCAAACCATTCAGCCCATAAGTGCTCAGAGCCCCTCCTCAGCAAATCCCGCAGCGTGTAGCGGCTAACGACACTAGTTCTGTGTTGGTTTATCAAGCTTCTTTGGCTTCCTGCGTAGTGTTCTTGTTTGGCCACCCCTCTTTTGATGTGCTGTTCTCGCAGTCTGACCATGGTTGAAGATTCGCAGTCATCACTTGGTTCTCGCACAAGTCTTACTTCTCGTAGAGCACTCAGAATGTCAGCCTGGTCTACGGCGCGTCCGCCCTCCATCTTAGCCTTACCTGCGAGCTTGTCAGCCCGCTCATTTCCTTGTACTCCCGCATGCCACTCTCTTCGGATCCACCTCATCTCTATCCTCCTGAGCATGCTCATTGAGTCTCTAAGGAAACATGCCCTAGTGAATGTCTGTGTCTCGAGTCATGTTATTGATTTACTTACTGCCATGACTTCCATAGTCAGGCTACTTGTGGTCTCAATAAAAGCACCAGAGTCTTCCTTCACAATTCTCATTGTGAGAAGATGGACAAAAACTATAACGAATAACGGAGACTACATTGAGAAATACATTTTTGAAGTACAGACTTAGGGCTTCATTTCAATGTGGATTGTATCAGTTGTGTGTGTGTGTGTGTGTGTGTGTGTGTGTGTGTGGTGAGTGTGTGTGTTTGTGTGGTGAGTGTGTGTGCCTATTGAATGAATAAAAAATAATTACGAGGCATTATTTATTGGCCGTCCCTCGTATTATCTTAATGCCGGGACCCGCATTAAAACTGATTGGCACGTATGCCTGCAGGCCGCTGGTTATGTTATCCTATATAACCTTCATGAAGAAATACCACACACACACAAATTGAGGTAGAGGCGGATTATAAACAAACACTTATGACCAATATGAAGGACCACAAATACTGAAAACAGAAGTTGAAGATGCAATAAACGTTCACGAGGACAGGTAAACTCTGATGCCAGATACCATCATCCTTGAAGAAATAAATGATACAGGCGAATTTGGTATATAAATGATGACACATTTGTCGAATGGCATCTGTATGAGTGGGTAAATACCTGATGATCTGCTGAAATTGTTTGCACAGCTCTGCTAAATCACTCGTATGCTGTGGATTGTGGAGAACATAGCACAAGAAAGGCAATGAATCGTGTAACTAAAATACTGATGCTAATTATAACGAGAAGAATAAGAAGTTAAATAAAACTAGAACATGTGGATTCGCAGTGTAGATTTATAGAATGTGAAAACACTCACAACGCCATATCCATCTTGACATTAACAGAAAAATAGATTGAAGTGAATACTACACAAAAGCATTTTATATGTTGAAACGTGAAGAAATAATTAGAATGAAGGAATAATCAAAGTATTGTTAATACAGATCTGAGAATAAAATAAACAAAAATGTATCATCGTTATCATCACATGCCCCACCAACTGGCGTAGATATTCATGCAACTCCGCAGATCTTGGTGCCTGGTGTTCTGGATCACTTATAGAGTTAGTATTTTTCATGCCACCGACCCGGTCTATCCAGCATCAATTCACTTGCTGTTGCTCTATCTCTTTCTTCCGCTGATCTTTTCAGTTTATTCTACATTTAACTTCCAAAATATATTTTCCATCTGATGTTATTCATCACGATCATCTTCCACTTTTGCCTCCAAGCGTCGTGGGGAGGTATAGTAGGCTCTGCTGTTATTAAAGTACTGAAATACTTAAATACATTTATCTGATTGGTACCATTGAAGTTGATATTGCATTTGGGTTTGCAGATTGTCTTTGCGATTACTATTACATCTATTTTTATTGTTATTCAGACTAAGGCATGCTTATGACAACAATTTCTGACTCTCAGGACAAGTTGGTACCCTGACATGCTCAGATGCAGATATTGTCCACTTAAACTTTAGTTCCCAGAGTGAAGTTTGTCATGCCATTGGGTAATTGTCATCCTCTTCCACGTTGATGTACAGTTGGATACAATAATGACATCTATCAAAGTCTTCCGTACTTTTAGAGGACAAGCATATACTGGTAACAAAAATGCAGATACTAGAACTGACAACCAAAAAGGAACTTTTTCAAGATATTAAACACGGCTTTAGACAGAGTTGTGTATTATAAACCGATCTATTAAATATGTACAGCGAAATAATAAGATCTATACAAGATATGACAGAAATATCAGGTTGTGGGAATAATGAAAATAACTTGCAATATGCTGATGAGAAGTGTTTGAATTCTGAAAAAGAAACATAGTTACAAGAGATGATAGATAAAATTGCACCCCAAAGTCAAAACAAATGTTTTAGTATGGAAACCAGAAAAGAAGAAACAAAGGTTGTTAGAAAGAAACAATGTCTTCCCAAATTCAACGTCAAAATCTCATCTCTCATCTCATCAGGTTCCGCTTGTACCTTGCGGTGTCGATGTGAAGCATAAAAGCGGGAGAGTGACCGTTTATGGACTTCATATACCGTGATTCCGATGGACACATGTAATTCCATCTATCCATCGTTTACGTGGCAGGCCTTTTCCTCTGCTGCCGTCGGGTCTATACATCATTGCTTGTAGATGTAAAATGTTAGTTGGTAATCTAGTTATTGCCAAACCATTTAACCTGGCGTTTTCTGATAAAATATAGAGCTACTATACCCCTAACTTTAGTCCTCATTTCTTCATTTCTGATTTTATCTCTTCTTGATACACTGAGTATTCTTCTCATGAATCTCATTTCTGTTGTTGTGATTTTTCATTTCTCTTTTTCTGTCATTTTCCAGGTTTGGCATTACGTCAAAATAAGCAGAACTATTCTAAAATAAGCCAATGCATTTAAATATATGCGTACTTTTATAACAGCAGATCAATAATTATTTTTTAAAAAGTTAAATGTAGAATCATCATCATTATCATCATCATCTTACACTTCTGCCGTCACGCGTCGTGGGTAGGAACAATTTGGGTTCCAGCGCCCGGTGAGCGGCATTGGATAGTGTCATTCAGTGTGATCGTTCACTGTCTTTGATTTCGTCAATCCATTTTCTTCTTGGACGTCCTCTTGGTCTCGTCGCAGATGATCGTTGATGTAAGGCCAGTGATGGTAGTTGATGGTGTTGCATTATCACGACATGGCCAAACCACTTGATCTTCTGTCTTCTGGCACAAAGTGTTGATCCCACAGTCTGTCTGATAACAGCATGTCTTACTCGGCCTAGGATTCTTAAGTTGGCAGCTCTCCTCAGGCATCTCATTTCGCAGGTGTTGATTTTGTGAAAGTGTGATTTGGATGAAGTCTAAGTTTGAGATTGGTAGCATAGGGCTGGTGTGTAAATGCTGTTTATTATCTGTCGTTTTGCAGACATGGGTATATTTGGATGTTTCAGTAAGGGTGATAGTTGACATGTAAGTGCACTAGCTTTTTTACATCTGATTTCTATTTCTCTGTCCAATCTGCCATCGTCTGTAATCATACGTCCAAGATATTTGAATTCTTTAACTTGTTCAAAAGTCGTGCTATTTATCTGTATACTTAATGGGCCCGGCGATCTGCTAAACTCCATTACTTCGGTTTTGGCTGTATTTATACTCAAAATGTATATGCTTCACGTTAAACTCAGATTATTTATATGATTTTATAGTCTGCCCCGCATCGCTGTAAAACAGGAACTGATCGTCTGCAAATAGAAGTTCATTTATGCCCTCGGGATGAGTTGTTTCATCTGGAGTAAAGAGTTCTAAATTTTCTGAATCTGTTCTGTCAAGACTTGCTTCTTTGGATATTCTGTCCATAGATATTAAATAGCAGAAGAGAGAGCATACATCCCTGTCTCACTCTATACACCGTTTTCCAACAAAAGAGGCACCTTCCCATCATACAATCGTATGAGTCAACCATATGAAAACTAAATAAACAACACCGTTGGGTCTTGATAATAAACTAAAACTTAAATATAATGTGTGACCACCCACACATATAATGAAAGTGTACCATTTTCATAGGGAAAAGGGGGAGAGTGACAAGGCCCCACGGTACTGCATGATTATAAAATTTATAAAATATCGTGAACGGGACGCAGAGGTGTTTCCAAGGCACCAGGGCCGAGATATATAATGGCCAAGACCTATTGACGCGTCCTCGTCGAGCGTCCTGGACAACAGGTCCCTTCGGGGTCCTGGTTAAAGTCAGTAGGATCGCCGATTCCTCCGAAGTCGGAGAGTGTCTGCCTGTACGGCGAGGAACCACCAGTCTGCACACCAATAAGCCAGACATGGGACAACGGATATTCACGCAAACCTCAGGTTCTGTATGACATCACACTGATGTTGGACAACAGGATGCCTTCATCCGACACACAGGACTTCACGTTGGAGCTCAAGCCAACGAACACAAGTAAGCAAGCAAGCACTCCTGCATTGACTGTGAACATATCTGATATACCTTCTTGTGTTCTTACTGCACTTCGTCTCGAATGGTACATGGCTATGATGTTTTCTAGCAATTGCGCTTGTATCCCATAGTCTTCAAGGATGGTCCATAATTTGTATCTATCTACTCTATCGAAAGCCTTTTTCTGATCTACAAACACAATATTCTACTGGTCACTATATTTGATAGTTTTTTCACATATTTGTCTAAGTGTAAGTAGTGCATCAGTGCAATATTTGCATTTCCGAAAACCGAATTGTACTGCTCTTAACTGTTGTTCAACTATGAGTCTAGCAAAAGCAGTATTTTACAAGCTGAAGTTCTAAGCAATATATTTTTCCTACGCATGAGAAAAATAGTTTGTAAGAGCTATATATAGCTAATTCTGATTACGGAAGTAAATCATTGACACTTAGCAAGCTAATTAAGAATCACACGGGCGATGCAGATGTGTGGTTTTCCAAAAGAACGAGACAAACATTGTGGATGCATAAAAAGCTTCATGGCGATATCTTTTAAGACGTTAACTCACAAATGGACCTGATAACTATCTTTTGAAGAAGACAGTCCACATTCCCGTTGAACTGAAATAGTTATTGTATACAGAATTCGTGGACTATAAAAAGACGTCTGGCAGTATTAAAAGGAACATATGTCAAATCTGGTGATGCATTAAGGGAACCGACCTAAAATTGTAAACGTAATTAGGGCAGCATATAAAGACTTTAAATGCAGAATTCAAGAGGAAAGCATATACCACTGAAAAGAGAACGAGAATGCGACATGGATATTTTTGGGTCAGCATTATTATTCTTACTGACTAAAAACTGGATTATTGAGACAACTGTAACTGCCGTCAGACGAGAACATCCATGGACTTTATCAAAACAGCACCGACATATGGTTTCGCTGACTACATTCAGCTTCTGTCCCACACACGAAATAAGATGCAAGATAAACTACACTTAATAAGATGCCCCATAAATTTTGTCTAAAATTATACTACTATTGAGGATAATAGAAACAAATGATAATCCATCTCACTTGGTGAAATCTAACTTTAACAGGTAAGATAATACAACTATCAAGGAAGAAATGTACACAAATAGGAGAACGGAAATGAATGTATCAAAAAACGCAAGGGGAACTTTTTGGATATTTATGGACGTTAACAGAAATCAAAATTTAGATTTTCTAGCACTGAGCTTATAATATTTAAATCTGCTGCCAAATCGGTACTACTGTACGGATACGAAACACGAAGAACTGTCAGAACAATTATAATTACACCACAAACATACATCAATCGGTGCCTGTGCAGAATTTTTTTTTTTTTTTTTTTTTTTTTTTTTTCATATCCTTTACAGGACATTGCTGTCAACAGCAGCATCTTTCAGCTGTCTGTTGATTTCTTGGCAAGATTACGCTCAGTAGTTTGCCATTGCTTTCCTGTGCAGAATAGAAGGACTAAAATGGTTGGAAATACCAATGGGAATCTTAGGTAGAGAAGTAGACAATTTCCAGCTAATCAAGGGGTGAAGAAAAGGCACTGATATTTAAAAGGATACACACTGAGAAAACATTAAGATAGTATAATTAGATAATCATTACTCTGGAACCCATATTGTAAACGGAATAGAAGGACACCCAAAATGCACAAATAATAGAATTAGAGACAGAGATGAAGAATTTGGGGCGCGAGCACGGGGCGAGATGCAGGACATAGGAAAGGATAGGTGTCAATGTGTTAGATTCTAGTAGGACAGACTAGTGACAGAAGAGGGGCAAGGACTGAGAAGACAGAGAGACAGGACCTCGATAAAGGTATAGACAGAATAGAGACAGCACCCAAGCTAGGACTTAAGAACAGTTATAAGACCAGACTCGGGTGGGGACACTAACGTGTCATATTTAGGACAACAGAGGGACCAACCCCGGGAACAGGGGATGGGTACATTAGGTCACGGGGAATACCGTGACGACGTAAACTATAATAAGACTTTAGGGGATGACCAGTACTAAGACGACAGTACTATGTGCAAAGAGAACAGCACGCAGAGTTGCTGACCGCACGAGGGATTTTGACCAAGTAGGCAAGCGACAGACTGAACTGCTTCAGACAGCGATGAGACGGCTTTCTGACTGGACGTAGTGTTTTTCTGAAGCCATTATCTATTGGTGTGAACGCATGCGATCTTAAAGAGAGAGTGATTATGTTTGATGATATGTATATATATATATATTGTGTGACGAGTGACGATCAGTGTATTGATTTGACAGGCAGATAACGCCTTGTCGCGAATGTACGAGTGTCAGGCTTGCCTGAAATAAAATCTGTGTAAAACATCTGTACGAGCTGAAGTTATATTTGAGGTACGGATGATGTTGCCGGAATGCAAGTAACGCAGGACTGTGACAATAGGACGGTTTTGAGTAAGTTGGTTGAAGTGAAGGAATAGTTGACTACTGACATGATACTCTTACACCACTTAGCAGATGGCGATTAGGCTAACAATATGTGGTGCCTCACTATACACTCACTGCTCCGCGTGACGTGAATTGCGTCATTTAGTTTACATTTACTTAACACTGCAAACTACTTCCTGGTTCCATATAAGTATATGTGAATCCCCACTTATAATAATAGTGTTTTGCTTAATGATTTATGAATGACTTTTGCTAGTCAACACATCTACTCATATTTGAATATATCGTGTTATTTGCATATCAAATTTGCTTAATAAATAATCACACGTAGCTATAAATATAACGAGTTGAAATGCTTTGAAATGCAGAGATGTTGATTCAAATGAAAAGAGATTCAGTGGTAAAGCTCTATGTATTGTCTTTATATCCTAGATCAGTGGTTCTCAACCTTCTTTGGCCCATGCAAGCCTTCACCATATGTTCAGAATGCCACCCCCCCCCCCCACCCTTTCGTATTTCCTCCCTATAAATTCCCTCCAGCCTACACAGTATATATAACCATGGAAGCTAAATTTAATAACACATACTATAACTAGTGTAGACGTCTACATAAAAAGTGATTTGCAGGTCTACTTATGTTATAAAATGAATTTCAGAAGAGCGAGAAGTACAGAACCATAAAGTTGAGAACCACTATCCTAGAGAATCATTTTCGTCGGCACCTTGCCGTCTTGACAGACGATAGTTTGTGCTTCAAAAAGGCATAATAACTTTTACCCATGGCGGTAGCGATTGTGACTGGTAAGGCCAATTAGCAAAGTAAATGTTCGTTCACAATGGGTACATGTGAACACATGGTTATTTCCACCATCATGCACCATCTTACGTCTCACACGCTCGGTGTGTGACTTATCTGCAATAATGTTCTCCTTTGTCTTTATTCCATTTCTGATATTTGCCCTCCATGCAACACGTTCAGCGGCGACTTGCTCCCAATGTGCATCATCAATGCCTGTATCGATCATGTCCCTCTTACACACATCTTTGTATCGTAGTAGAGGTCGACCCTGAGATCTCTTACCCGTCTGTATGTAATTCACCAAAACAGATATCTTTTGGTATTCTACCATCACCCATCCTCCTAACGTGTCCTATCCATCTAAGTCTACGAAGACTGAGCATGGAATAAACCGTCACACAACCTGATCTTTCCAATACTTCAGAATTTGTGATTATGCCTTGCCACTTAATACCAAGAATTCTTCGCAGACACCGCATATGAAAGCTGTTTAAACGTTTCTCTTGGTGTGAGTAAGTTGTCCAGGTTTCACTGTCATAAAGAAAAGTACTAAGGACACAGGCTTGATAGACAAGGACTTTTGTTTTGGCAGTAAGCTTCCTGTTCTCCCAGACTCTTTTTCTTAACCTGTTCATTGTTGTTGTTGCCTTACCAATCCGGATGTTGATTTCCTTATCTAGGGATAATTTGCTATTTACCACTGATCCTAGATATGTAAAAAGGTCTACCATCTCTATTTCGGCGTCGTCAATAAAGATTGATGGTACCCCATGTGCACCTTGTGACATAATATGTGTCTTCTTTTTGCTAATTGTTAAACCAAATCAGAACAAGCATTGGAGAATGCAGATAGTAGATGTTGTAATTCTTCCTCAGAGTGGGTCGTAACTGCTGCATCATCTGCAAAAAGCAACTCTCTGATCAGTATCCTCCTAATTTTAGTCTTGGCCTTCAATCTCTGAGCATTATAGAGGCCGTCATCTGAGCGTGAGTGAATATATATTCCTCCATCCTGATCACGAAAGGCATATTTCAGTAGAAGTGAAAAGTATATTCCAAAGAGGGTGGGAGCTGGGGTGAATGGGAGAAAATCTGCCTATCTCGCGGGAATTCGAAAACTTGACGCTACCTGGGCTCTCAGAAACACAGGAGTATGCCTGTTTATTCAGGGAGACGATGGTGTCATTTGGTGATTGTTTGAGCGAAAGTGTGTTAATAACAATTACGGACGAGTTTTTTTATATTATTCATTGTTGAGACATAAAGAAGACATTCATAATCAGAAGAGAGTGAATTAAAATAGGAATTAACTCTCTGCATACCATATGCTACTTGAAGGTATTAAACTATCTTCCAAAATGTACCAAACTCCACTTATAATGTCTCCAATAGTCGCTCTCCGCAAGTCTTGGTTAGGTAACATTTATATTTATCTTATTCCATTTTAGTGTTCCTAAAGTCATGTCTGGTAATGTGTGTTTGGACAGATGAACGCATTTTCACTTATAGCCGGATATGACGCATTGAGTTCCAGATTGTTATTTCCAATCATGCCCTGAAACTTACTCCCCAAAATGAACTGTAAAACGTGTGTCTTATAACGTACTCTATGGGTTGTATTTACTATTTTCATGATTGTTAATTAATATCAAGTTGCTGAATAAAACAAAGTTCACTCAGATGCTGAATGCTTTCTTTCCCAACCATTATGACGTAACGTGTATAACCTCAAGTAGTTGAAGCTTAAAGTAAAACGTAGATATTTGTAAATAGCGGAGTAATAATGGTAATACGAATTAGATTAAGGAGCTAATGTATACTGAGAATTGGGTAGGGTAATTTTACACAAAGCTGACTCTGTTGTGGGTTTTAACAAGTGCACTTGTTTGTTTGTTGTTGGGGTTCTGTTTTTTATTTTATTATTGTCTGTGAATTCTCTATTAGATGTACTATAGATTTTAACAATTATGTCTATTGAATTGATTCTCAGGTTGTCTCGGTTATGAACGAGGCTGGTATCCATCGGACTAAGACAGATATAGAGAAATTTCAGCCGACAAGGCTAGAGAACGATCGCCATGTGGAGGTCAAAAGTCAGCTTCCTCATCATAAGCTAAGAAACTATCTGGGTGTGCAAGACCGGTATGGAGCTGTGAAGAAGAAGATTAAAACTGGTAATATTTTCATATTTCAAGCAATTTCAAACTACTGAATATAAAACGTGCCTAGTACATCAACAGCAGCTGAAAAATGCTGGTGTTGACTGCAACGTCCTGTAAGGGATATGCAACAACAACATTTTCCTCTACAGGTTTTGGGGATTTCCTTGTCAACAGGCTATAATCCAATGCCCAGAGGGGGACACAATTGCTAGTGTCTGGGGTAACAAATAAACATATAGTAACCTGAAAAACAGAAAGAGCAAGTTTCTATTTGTTTATTGTTCTTGCTGCTAGATGTAATACTTTGTGAATTTATTTTATTTCTGCCGCATCATCATCACCATAATCATCTTCATCAGCATTAGGTTAGTCAGTCGGAAGGCTGCCGTTAACGTCGTCTGATATGTCACTCCACCATTCCCTATTCTCATCAGTTCACTTCAGCTTTGCGTGAGTCTGTTCTCTCTCTCTCTCTCTCTCTCTCTCTCTCTCTCTCTCTCTCTCTCTCTCTCTCTCTCTCTCTCTCTCTCTCTCTCTCTCTCTCTCTCTCTCTCTCTCTTCCCCCTCCCTGCCCCAGTTCCCTCGCAAGCTTGCTTCATGTAATTCTTGGACATCCTCACTTTCTGTCATCCGGTATTTTCACATGTAGAATTCCCATAATGTGGTCCAGTCAAGAGAGCCCACTTCTTGAATATCTTTCGAATAGTCGTGCTATTCCCCCACCATCATGAAAAATGTGAATATTTCATCTCCTTTTCTGTCCCACTCATTCTTAATGTCGAGCTATAACTATATGTCTCAAATGTTACTAATTTCTGTTCATCCTGTTTTGAGCCCAGATTCCAAAGTCTTAAAGTGTTGCGGGCCAAATAAGTGTAGTGATTTTTCATTTTAGCAGCTCACTATTGACGTTAATTTATGCTAGCAATCGGTGTGTCTATCTTATTGGTCCTCCCCCCACACATTTTCCTTTAATTTCGTACATAGTCTGTCATCTTTTCTCTAATCCCTTGTATAATGTAATATAACTCCTATAATTTCTTGTTTATTGTCTCACCTAGCCTCTAATTTCTAGTATATTTCCACATATTTCATCTAACCCTACGAATTGCAACGATGTATATTTCGACTGAATGAAGAAACAATGTGACTTTTCATTTAAAGCTTAGTCCCAGAGACACAGCTATGGGCACTCTCACTTTCAACATGTTTGCATTTTCTATCTTATGATTAGGTCAACACCAGCCAATACATGCGTTACTTTGAAAATTGTAATTACATACACGTTTTCCCAAAAGGGTCTTAGAGGGTTTAAAGACTTAAGATCGACTTCAATGAACCGGGTTTTAACCAATAAGGCTCGGTGTCTTTCTACAGGGCGGCCTGCCTAAAGTGTCGCAGAAAGTTCAGACTTCGTAGCTCCAGCGACGACCACCAGAGGTTTCCGGAACTTTGCCCCCGTGAACGGAATGATGGAGTCCGGTATCGATGTACACAAATATATATTATATTTAAATGTTCATTGTTTATTGTCTATCACAAGCTGTAACAGATATTAGAAAACACAATGTTATTCAATAATAGTTCTATTTTTTAACCACTGTATTGTTCTAATCTTACATTATCTTCTTCTAAGAACTTTCATGCTACTATATTTGAACGTACACGTTCTAACATGAACTTACAACTTTCGATGAGACTCCAGTGCAGAACTCGAGCGATATTATGTTATAAATGAGAAACAACAGTCGCTAAAGCCAATATTATATTAGCATTGGTGAAACACTTCATCATTAAGATTTGAGACTTGTCAGTGAAGTGTCGTGTGTGCGAGTGTTTCTAGTCTAGCTCTGTAACCCGTTCATATACAATCTGTCAGTTTCAAGACTAGCGAGATTTCACTTCCCGGTGCACCCGCGTATGTGTGCATGATTTGAGCTAAGAACCGACATCGCCGCATTCAGTACAGTCCCATACGCGATCCGTCAACACGTTCAATATCCAGCGAAGAGTCATAATACTAATCATTCCCACCGCTATCTGATTCAATGTTCTCCTTGTCTTCCCTCTCAGTTTTGAGATTCTTCCAGACCCTATGCAGATCACCCTCAATATGATTTTTTCCACATACGGGTTCTCAATCTTTCCATAATCATATTGTCAACAATCCAACACCAACTGTAATGCTGTGTTCAGAGACGGTGGAAAGAACGCAGGCAATGAATTACCTGGGGATACGGTTTGATCGAAGCCTTGCTTATAATGTGCACATAGACCAGGTGATAACAAAGGCCAAGCGGGGTTTGGCAGCGATGCGGGTGATGGTGGCAGCAAACTGTGAGCAGCGCCATCTATGTCTTCTGTACGAGGGGCTGGTCATGTCTGTTTCGGAGTATGCAATGGCAATCCTGACTGTCAGCCATAAGCAGATAGAAAGGATGGAAAGGATACAGAATGAAGCTATGCGCATTATTCTTGGATGTACAAGAGATACAGCATGCAGGGCGATGCGCTACCTTCTTGATTTTCCAACCATTGAAGAGAGAATGCAAGTTTGCAGGGCACGCGCCTACCTCAGAATTAACGCAAACACACAGCATCCACTGCAGAGTGAAATTAGGAAGGTGAAGGGCAGCAGGTTAAAAAGAGGACGGTCGTGGATGGGTCAAGCCGAAGACATTCTTCAACAGGTGTGTTCACTTGAGGACTTAGAACCTGGCGAGGAGTGGGTGCAAGTGCCAACAGACTTCTGCACATCCTTTTCAGTTTGCATCCAACTAGATAGAAAATGCAGACAAGAAAATTCGGCTGCTGTGGAGGCTGAAGTACAAGCGTTGATTTTCGAGAATTCGCTAGACAGTGACGAGGTCATCTACACAGATGGGTCGGTCGTCCGACATGTGAGAAGCTCATGGGCCTTTACAGCTCGGGCCGGAGGGAGAATTGTGAAGGAGGACTCTGGTGCTTTCACTGAAACCACAAGTAGCCTGACCATGGAAGTCATGGCAGTAAGTAAAGCAATAGCATGGCTCGAGACACAGACATTCACTAGGGCTTGTTTCCTTAGCGACTCAATGAACATGATCAAGAGGATAGAGGAGGGGTCGATCCGAAGAGAATGGTTGCTGCCTCTGAAGCGGTCTCGGCTGGCAAAGATTAGTTTCATCTTCGTGCCAGGGCATGCGGGAGTACAAGGAAATGAGCGGGCTGACAAGCTCGCAGGTGAGGCTACTGTGGAGGGCGGACGCGCCATGGACCAGGCTGACATTCTGAATGCTCTACGAGAAGTGAGACTTTTGCAAGAACCAAGTGATGACTGTGAATCTACAACAATGGCCAGACTGCGAGAGCAGCAAATTAAAAGAGGGGTGGCCAAACAAGAACACTACGCAGGAAGCCAAAGAAGATTGATAAACCAACACAGAACTGGCGTCGTTAGCCGCTACACGCTGCGGGATTTGCTGAGGAGGGGATCCGAGCACTTATGGACTGAATGGTCCGATGTGCAACGAGGATGATCTGTCGACTAACTAACTAACTAACTAACTAATCTTTTCCCCAGCCTTCTCCACCTGGTCCTACAGGCGCTTGACCACCTCTCCCGTGTCCATCGGTAGTGTACCACCAAGCGGTGCATTCCCTGCCAGCCAATAAGCCTGCTGATTTCTCCGCGCCCTTGCATGGATGGGGCAAAAAATACATAGAGTTGTCACAATCTGTGACCTCTGAATCGAGGATAGCCATTTCACGCGAAACGTTCCTTTCTCCACCTTATTCAGCATACTCCTTGTGTGTATAATATGCTAGCATGTTAAAATTCTTCAAGCTGGAGCCACCCATGACCTTATACAGAAAACTGATTTATCTTTAAATGAAAGGCATACAGTGTATACATAAAGTCTATAACATTTTCCCCCCACCCTCTGTGTTATCGAATACTCATGCCATCACAAATGAACATCCAGTTGGCTAGTTGCCTTGTTGGTCTTTAATCCTCTGGAAGACTACATGATTTTATTCCTAAGCATATGCACTGACATTTAGGTCATCTAGGCGATAAGATGGACGGGCATCTTCTAAAATGAGGCTAGTGTGTACCTTCCGCAGTGCCACTTCCAGAGCACCATCTCCACATTGGCTGTTTTATAAAGCTCTTGTTTCTTCCTTCAATATGAGAAACCAGCTGGTTTTGCATGACTGATACTGGAATTGTGTGTCTTCGATGAAGTATACTAGTATGTAAAAAGCAGCAAAATCTTAAATGCAACTTCCTTCTTCGATGATGAAACCATCAACTGCCTTCCTCAAGTTCCCACAAATGAGACACTTGATGACCTGCCAACCATAGTGGAAGTAAACAAAGCCATCCAGCAACTCTCCAGCGGCAAGGCACCTGGTCCTGACTCCATCCCAGCAGAGATATACAAGGCAGGTGGGCCGGTCCTAAAAGAGCAGCTTCACCAAGTCTTCACAAACATATGGATGAACGAGACCATGCCACAAGATTTTAAGGACGCGTTAATAGTCCACCTTTACAAACGAAAAGGAAACCGCCAATCCTGTGACAACCACCGAGGCATCTCCTTGCTTTCAATTGCAGGGAAGATACTCGCCAGAATTCTTCTCAATCGCCTCACAGCCCATCTCGATCAAGGTCTTCTTCCTGAGAGTCAATGTGGCTTCAGAAAAGAACGTGGAACTGTTGACATGATTTTCGCTGCAAGGCAGCTGCAAGAGAAATGTCAGGAACAGAACTGCGAAATGTTCTCCACTTTCATTGACCTTACCAAGGCTTTTGATACAGTCAGCAGAGAAGGACTGTGGAAGATTATGGCAAAATATGGCTGTCCACGAAAGTTTGTCCAAATAGTGCGGCTATTTCATGACGGCATGCAGGCAAGAGTACATGAAAATGGTGAACTGTCTGAACCCTTTCCTGTCACCAATGGAGTGAAGCAAGGATGTGTCCTGGCACCAACACTGTTCAGCCTCATGTTTTCAGCCATGTTGATGAATGCCTTCGAGAACGACGACATTGGAATAGACATCAACTACCGTATGGATGGAAAGTTATTCAATCTCAGAAGGCTGAAAGCTAAAACCAAAATTAACAGCGGCACCGTCAGAGAGCTCCTGTTTGCTGATGATTGCGCTCTATACGCCAACTCAGAGGCGGACATGCAACATAATGTTTCAGCTTTCTCACATGCCTGTGCCAACTTTGGGCTCAATATCAACTTGGAGAAGACTGTAGTTATGTACCAGCCAGCTCCAGGGAATAATCACACTGTGCCGAATATCAAAGTGAATGATCATAGACTAAGTGTTGTGGACAAATTCACCTATCTTGGCAGCACCGTGTCACAAGCTGCCACAATCGATGACGAAGTGAATGCAAGAATCTCCAAGGCCAGCGCGGCCTTTGGAAGACTGTACAAGAATGTATGGGACAGAAATGGAATAAGCCTGCAAACAAAGCTAAAAGTCTACAAAGCAGTTGTATTATCCACACTGCTATATGCTTGTGAAACCTGGACTGTTTATCAGCGACACGCTAGGAAATTAAACCACTTCCACACAGTCTGCCTAAGGAAGCTACTGAAGATTAAATGGCAAGACAAGATTCCAGACACTGAAGTCCTAGAAAGAGCATCCATGCCCAGTATCCACACTCTACTGATGAAGAATCAGATTCGCTGGGCTGGTCACTTGACTCGCATGCCAGATCACAGGCTCCCTAAACGAATTTTTTTACAGCGAACTGCGTTGTGGTAAACGCTCCCAAGGTGGCCAGAGGAAACGTTTTAAAGACACTCTGAAAATTTCACTGAATGCTTTTGGAATTCATCATGACACCTGGGAGGTTGCAGCCAGAGACCGAAATTCGTGGCGTGCATCATTGCGCAAAGGTGCAGTCATATGTGAGGCAACCAGGACTGCAAGAGCTGTGAAGAAAAGGCAGGACAGAAAAACCACTGCAGGAAATCCTCCTCCAGAGACGTCAAGCATTCTTTGCCCACATTGTCAAAGAACATTTCGAGCCAAAATAGGCCTTATCAGCCATCTTAGAACCCACGGCTCCACACCTTCAACCCCACCGGATGAAATGAATGGTCATCATCATTCTTGATGGACAAACAACATGACTAGTATGTAACCAGGTCATGCATCAGCATGACATACACTCATTGGCTGAGAGTATGCCTAGGCTGTTCATATTTCCTTCACCGTGTTTAGATATTTCCTTTTCAAACGACTGCAGCCCAATGTCCAGAGCGTAAGGCAAATATAGACAACTAGACATTCTGTCCCATAATGAATTACGATGGGCCATTATGTATGGATTTGTATTGCAACTCGCGAAGGAAACGTTTCATGTTTACGAATGATGTTTCTCACACATAACTCACATATTGTGATTAGCATAACTGGCATTCTCAATGTCGGTGTTAATAGTACGTATACATGTTGTTAATATCTTGTTAGCATCACGTATGCATATTGTTAGCTTCTTGTGTAACATCCTGTTAACATTATGTAGGTGGACGTTCTGCTAGTAACATAGTATAGAGATGTACGTCTTTATTTACTACACTTACATTTGCCAGCTTTGTTTGTTGTGTATGTGAGTGTGAGTGTGTGTGTGTGTGTGTGTGTGTGTGTGTGTGTGTGCGCGCGCGCGCACTCGCGCTTGTGTCATCTCCTTGAGAACTTTAAGGACCTGCATCTTTGTTTGGGTTGCCTACAAAGAGGATAAGGTCTTTGCAAGCGGCAACACCTAATTCAAAGCCTGCTTTATGTGCCTGATGCATTGTTTTCGTCGTGTGTAGATGTCAAAGCTGAGATTCTTCTTATGTGATCTATAGGATGAAACTTGATCACATATGAAGATAGATACACGTGTGCAGACAAACTTATCTTTCATAAACAACTACACAAGGTGTGTTGCTTTTCAAGTGTTTAATCAGCTCTTGGGTGGACGAGATATCTTCATTTTTAGTGCGTTTCAGCAATCAGACATGAGGGGTTCTGTTCTAGACTTCTAGTATTTAATCAACTCTTGAATGAGTGAGATAACCCCCTTCCCTGCTACTCTCCAGCCTTCCAGTGGTTCTGGTAATTTCTTATTGTCTCTTTAGCAACACGTTTTACCACGACAAGCAGACTTTTAGTTTTTTTTTAATGACTTGAGCTGCAGGCATGAACGTATTGTCCCTGGAAACCGAAGTCATGTGTATAGTATTTATCTGTAGCAGTCATTTAGTTAGTTAGTTAGTTAGTTAGTTAGTTAGTTCATTCGTTCGTTCGTTCGTTAGTCAGTCAGTCAGTCAGTCAGTCAGTCAGTCAGTTAGTTAGTTAGTTAGTTACTTAGTTAGTTAGTTAGTTAGTTAGTTGGTTAGTTAGTTAGTTAGTTAGTTAGTTAGTTAGTTAGTTAGTTAGTTAGTTAGTTAGTTAGTCGACAGATCATACTCACTGCACATTGCATTATTCAATCCATAAGTGTTCTGATTCCCTCCCCAATAAACCGCGCAGTGTGCAGCGGTTAACAACACAAGTTCTGTGTTGGTTTATTAATCTTCTTTGACTTGCTGCATAATATTCTTGTTTGGACTTTTTTATTTTATTTTCTGTTCTCGCAGTCAGACCATGGATGTATATTCACAGTGATCACTTGGTTCTCACAAACGACTTACTTCTCGTAGAACATTCAGTATATTATCCTAGTCCATGGCTCGTCTGCCCTCCACAGGCGATTTGAGATGCTGTGAGGGAGGGTGTGCGAGGTATTTCAAGAGATATTTGAGAATGTTAGATATTGCTTTATGTGTAGATAGTATTGCGAACCCCTGACGAGAAGAATTTGTTTATGTGAATTAGTGATTGATTAATGATATGACTGGCAGCGGTTTTCTGACACTAATCATAAAGTAATTGATTCTAGGAAGGGGAGGTAGAGTGAGAATATGGTCGGTGATGAGTTTTGTTATATCGGGCGGTAGATGCCTGCTCCGTACGCAGAAAGGTTGGTTGTATCGGCGGGTCTTACCTACTTAAAATTCCTTTTTGGGTAATGTGTACCACTACAAACCGTAGGATAGGATGGGCACAGGAGGTAATGTAAATTGAATATATTAATTAAATTGTTGAGTAAGCACGTCAGTGCATTAAGGTGTAGGGGGCAGTTTACGTTATATTAGAACAGTTTTTTTTAAATTGATTAGTGGGTGGTTAGAAGTTATAATTTTAGAAGAGAGTTGTAGGTTGAAGTGTTCGTTGTTGAGTTAGATGTTTGAGTCAGAAAACATAGGGTTTAAGTTCTAAGACTTTTCCTAGGAAAAGTCTGAGTATAACATGGGGGGAGGGGGTTATATATATAACAGAGTAGCTGTTATACCCCATAGTTAGCAGGTGGTCGAGGCGTGCAATACTGGCGGTGCAAAATACTTGCACTAAGAAGCGCAGTATTGATGACGTTGGGTCAACAATTGCGTGGCATAACAACACAACAATGGGAGATTGATTGCCATCAGTGCTCCTGGGCGGACGCATGTGCCTTGGTCAGAGAAAATGAAACCATCTGGAAAGTGGAAGTGAATTTACGTTATTTTTAGAAGGGTATGTTATAGGAAATTGGAAACGTAACCCTCTCAGCACTAGGTAGGGATGAATACCCAGTAGAAGAATGCAGAATCATAAGCCAATTGATTTTGTATATGCTCAGTCCGACGTCGAATAACCTGTTTTTATATATGTGTTCAACAATACGCAACCGCCATCAAGAAGAAAGCACAAATAAAGAGAACTGTGGGACCTACAAACAATACAATATATACATTACGGACACTAATAGAAAGGTCAATAGAGAAACAGAAAGGCATATATTTATGCTTCATAGATTATACTAAGGCATTTGATAAAGTAAAACATGATAAGCTGATTAAAATGTTGGAAGATATCAGCATTGATGGGAAAGATTTAAGAATAATAAAGAATATTTACTGGAACCAAGTAGAAGCAATTAAAATTGGAAATAAAAAGGCTAGTTATGAACACATAAAGCTAGGAGTACGACATGGGTGTGTCTTGTCACCAGATCTCTTCTCCCTATATAGCGAAGTAATAATGAGAGAGATCAAAGAGATGCCAGGAATACTAGTCGGAGGTTATAATATAAATAATATACGCTATGCAGATAACACAGTATTATGGCAGATAAATCAACAGGCCTACAACAATTGTTGGACACTGTAGTAACAGAGAGTGCAAAGAAAGGACTCTCCTTGAATATCAAGAAAACAGTAACAATGGTGATATCAAAGAAAATGGTGACACCAAAATGTGACATAGAAATAGAAGGAAAAATTCGTAATCAAGTGGATAATTTTAGATACCTAGGGACATTTATAAATCAGATGGAAGATGTACAACAGAGATTAAGAGCAGAATAGGGCAGGCAAAGGCCGCATTTCAGAAAATGAAGAGTATCTTCTGCAATAGGCCACTATCACTGAGTGTAAGAAAGAGAGTGCTGAAATGCTATGTAGAACCAGTTTTGCTGTATGGCAGTGAATCTTGGAATGTAAATGAACCAATTAAGAAGAAATTAGAAGCAACAGAGATGTGGTTCCTGAGACGAATATTGAGAATTCCTTGGAATGCCAGAGTAACTAACGACGACTGCCTGAAACAGGCTAATGAAACTAGAACACTATATACAACAATAAGAAAGGGACAAACAGCTTTCTTTGGTCATGTAATGAGAAGAGAGGCATTGTAGAACATCGTGACAACTGGAAAGATCGAGGGGAAGAGAGGCAGAGGCAGACCAAGAGAAATGATGCTGGATCGGTTGAGACGGTGGCACGGAGGAATATCAGCAGCAGAGTTGATCCAAAAAACCAAAGACCGAGATCTGTGGAGAGCCATGAACGCCTACGCCAGCTGACATTGATGCGATTGATGATGATGATGATGATGATGGAACCTACTACAGCGTGAGGTCTTCTTTTAGTTTCAAACCACCGGTTCGGGTGGGTTTTGATTACTTTGCAGATTTACACGTTTGATCCATTATGTATAATTAAAGCCACAACGCCAAGTACGATGAAGGTTTTCAACATTCAACAATTCGATCAATACGGCTGCTCTAGGCCCCTCGGTGGCGGTTGGGGCGCAATGGGCACCGAGACTGCTATAGTAAGAGTGAGCGAGATAGCATAAGATATCGACAGAAACTATGACTCCAAGAGAGCTATTTAGTATAAGAGACTAATGTGAGAAAAAGAGAAAGGGAGAAGGGAAGAAAGTAACAGGGTTATCAATAGCTGAAAAGATAGCATACGAGAGAGATGGTCTAAAAGAGCGCCGGGGGAAGGGGGGGGGGGTGGAGGGGAGGAGACAAAGAATGAAAAAGAGGGTTGGAGAAAGAAGTCGTAAAAGAGGGCCACGGTATGCGAACGAGCGAGAGACTGCAAGAAATGAAACGTGAGCGAAAGAGAGGGAGAGAGAGAGAGAGAGAGAGAGAGAGAGAGAGAGAGAGAGAGAGAGAGAGAGAGTATTGAGAAAACTCTACACCACAGACCTCTTGACATATGGTATATATGAATCGTGTTGGCAGATGTCTCTACACCCACCTCAATCGAATATACTCCACCCCTTTTCAGGATTCAGGCGGACTGACCGTAAGTGCACTGGACATCAGAGTTTAAACTCAGCATCTCCTATGTATTCACGAACAATCAAACATCCTAACATGTAATATTGGCACACATAAGATATAAATTTAGGAATTAAAATGGTTTTTAAAATGTAATTGTGCGGCCACTCATGCATTCAGTGTTTGGTATCGAACACGTCACTCGAGGTCTGCATGGCCTGTGGATAAGAGCTCTCGCTCTAAATCATCTGGTGTGCTGATGCCGAGGTTCATCTGATAGCGAGGGACACTGGTAATAATGGAAAACTAATCCACACGCCAAAATCAGTCCAATGCACTAGAAGTAAAATCACGTGTATGAACTACGCTTGAGTTCAAAGCGAGCGAAGACAAAAAAAAATATGTCTCTCCTAAAACGCAAAGCTCCCTTATCGATATGCACACTCCATGAGATGCAAACTATTTTCAAAGTGCCGTTTGATTGAAATTGACAATTGAAATTCACACTCCCAGAGTATACATCAACCAATCAATCAACCAATCAATCAATAAACCAAGTTGCTTGATTGCCCAGTATGAGCTCATTTATTTCGAAGGTTAGTGGCGTTTAATATAATCGGTACCGTGAAAAATAGTAACAGCTGCCAACTTAATATTGACCATGTCGTTGAGAGCGTTATCGATTTTAAAAATATGATTTTAACGTGTTTTAACTCAGTGCTTCTGTAAAGAAAGGCGTGAAAAGACAGTGATGAAAAGATTAGTTCCCCTAAGAAGAGACAGGACTCGATCATTACAAGATAGCCACAGGGCATTTCAGACACTTTAACCATGAAAGTGCATAGGATAGGAGAAGTAGCAAGAGAATCAAATAATTTTCGTCCGACTATGATAACAGCGACGTTATGCAAAAGGCCTATGACATGATTTTCTTCTGTACAAACCTGTATACGCCAAAATGAATACATGAAAAGAAAATGAAGTCAACTTGAGTCGGATGACGTCTCCATATAGTTTGCCTGCTTCATGATTTTAATATACAATGACATACACTTTACGTTACATAAAATAAAATTCTCATACCCTAGCAATAAATTTTGCATTGTTTGTTTCCGTAAATGCAGGCAGGAAACTGCTGCACTTGTGTTTCCGTCTCATCCCTCCCAGTTTCACGGACTTGGGACCGTCACGTGTACATAAGTATAACACGTGGCCTAATTATGAATCGGTAACCAGTGATGGTTAAAGTGGAATTGCCTGATAGGTTTAATTATTTTTAAAAAAAGTTATTATTTAATCAGTAAACAAACCCATGTTAATATAAGCATTCATATGTTACTACAACAGTCTAATGTATTTTGTGTTGTGTACCCATCACTACTGAATTGTTAAAGCACGTCAGATATGAGTAATATGAAAACTGTTTAAAACTGATTAGCTGTGTTACTTGTTTAAAAACGTATGCCGTTTAATTTCAATATTTTATATGTACCTAAATATAACGTGTTTACTCTCACGGTGTCTTCTTGTAAGAGTCGCCATGCAATCAATACTTAGATTCTAAACAACCACACGTCGCATATTATCGCCATGGACAAGGACAGTGTTGGTCATTTAAACTTTTAGCAGCTATATATGCCTTGTTTTCCAACAGCCGCTGGTTCATAACGCATTCATATCATCGTCGCAACACACTAAGACTTAATGTTTTTGAGTTAGAGAAACATACAATAAGTGAGTAAGGGAACTGTAATACATCGGTAATTGCAGACAATGAGCAGGATCTGCAACATTTAGTAGATGCGGTTGTTGCACACAGTGAACAACTTAGGTAAGAATTAAATTGTAAGAAGACAGAGATTATGGACGTCACTAGGAAGATGGAAATGCCACAATATAATATACAGGTAAATGGGAATATTCTGAAACTAGTGAAATTGTACACTTATCTCGGAACAGTCATAACATCTGATGGGATATGCATTGAGGAGATTAAAAAAACAATCGCCATGGCGAAGGTAACCTTATGCAAGATGAAAATACATACTGAACAATAAAAGATGTCACTGGCAATGAGAAACAGTGTGTTGAAGTGCTGCATAGGACATGTACTTCTATATGGATGTGAAGCGTGGACAATGAGCAGTCAAGCTGAAAACAGCTGATGGCTGTGGAAATGTGGTTTCTGAGGAAAATGCAAAGCATACCATGGACAGATAGAACAACCAATTACCAAGTCCTACAAGAAACAAATGAACATCTTAAACTGGTAGAAGTAGTTAGACGCAGATAGTCACACTTGTACAGCAACGTTATCAGAAGAAATAAACTTGAGAACTTGGTGATAAATGGCATGATTGAGGGGAAAAGAACAATGGGAAGGCAGAGGAGTACATACCTAGATAGCTTGGCACATAGGTTGGTGGAGACAAGAACATATAGCTGATCCACGACTCTGGTGATCGTGTGAGATGGCGAAACATGACCGCGGACGCTTATCGGCGTAGCACATGATGATGATACTGATATAGCGTTGGTAGTCAAATGGAGCGCTTTGTTGGCATCTTCAAAGGAGCATTGGTTGAAGGAATTCTATGTACTGGAATAAATACTGTCGACTAGATCTTTCAGTTGATTTTACATTTGTAATTGGATACTCTTGTAACATTTTACCTTTATCTATTTGAGGGCACTTTCACGTATCTTATTGTTATCAAAGCTTCCTTGATTATAGGCTTGTCGTAAACCATGCCAGATGGCGTCTCCTGTTCACATATGTGATAATGCCTGGTCGGTTACCTTTGATGCATTTGGTGTTTTGACTTAAGCCCAGATGTCAGGTGTGTGGTAGGTGACGTCAGCATGCAACAATGGATGAAAACACTCTTTCTTAAACATCCGATGAGCAAGTACAACCCCTACACCGGTCAGTTGGACTAAAAATTTGACTTCTCGTCCTTAACTTGGGGACGTAAATTACAAATAACTCTGAAGTCATTTTGGGTCCAGTTGATGTCGAGGACACTGGTAATATGGAAAGAACATACAAATATTAGTCCACTGCACTCGATTAGTTACATGTTCATGGACTACGCTTGAGTTCAAAGCGGGCGAATACAAAATATGTAGTGGATTGCTTTGCTTAATTTATAATGTACACATTCTTATTCCGAACATACGTTGGTGATTAGCTTACGTTGTTCTGAACCTTCAACAGCAATGTATAAGATAAACCGCTACATTTAGTGCATAGTTGATACTTAATATTCATCTACTGTAAAAACATGTGCATGCACTTTCTGACTGACGTATGCAATAAATAAGATGTCACTACCAGCGTCAAAGAATTTCAATGTGAGCAGCATATCGTGTGATAATAGTAGACAATATCATTCCGTAACTGGCATCGGACAGATACAAGATATATTTGGTATGGCAGTTTAAATTAAAATGTACACATATAGAAAAATCAATTAATACTTTTAATCGAAAACGTCAATATTTTGAATATTGTCAGCCAACGGCTTTATTATAATGCTACCAAAGCTATCCAGTAACATATATAAGGTATATTTATGGCTGATTGTAATATCTGGGCAAGTTTACGTTCAGTAGTTTGTCATTAAATATTAGGACGTGACACGCTACATAACGCATCATCATCATCATCCCGGGTAACATGAAATGTCGTGGAAAATAAAGTCAGCCGTCGTGATATGGTTACATTTTTCAGTCAGGGCCAATTAGTCTAAAGCTGTATGGGCCTAGCACTAAACGCCCACGTCCCTTAAGACGTGTAAAATGATCATTTACTTACTTATAATTCAATATTATATCAGTAAAATGTGGTGGAACTGCGGTAAAGCTGTGAAAGTGTAAGCAATATAAAATGACACAAAGTAGTGCAGCTTTACATAACAGAATTAAGACACATACAGGACGTTGCGGCGATTAGCCTTCATCAGCAAACAAACACATTCACAAACACAACATACAGTCAAAGAAATACAAAATAGATACCCCTACCAGACTAGTTACCGTCCTGTCGTCCTGCCTACGCCCCCCCCCCCCCCCTTTCTTTCAATGTGCTCACTGAACCGTAACACCTATCACCGGGTATTAAAAGAATACATCGGAGATTGTCTGAGTTGCGTACAGATCGGAACTGTGAGGTAAGTATGAACATTTTTTTCAATTCTCATTTTCTTTTCATTGCTTTCATTTTTTCATCCTTTAGTTCTTCTCGTCCTGTCGTCACCTTCTGATGTAGTCACAGGAGATCTCCTTGACTGTATGTTGTGTTTGTGAATGTGTTTGTTTGCTGATGAAGGCTAATCGCCGCAACGTCCTGTATGCGTCTGAATTCTGTTATGTAAAGCTGCACTACTTTGTGTCATTTTATATTGTTTAATATTATATCAGACACGGCTGCGACAATTACCCAGAAGTTTCTGTAGATAGACCAGTTGGGAATTAGACTCCCATATTCCTGGAACCTAAATTCCAAACTGTGGCAGGAGAGCAGGAAGATTCCACTCGGAATGACCAACATTACCTTATAGTTATTTCTATATCTGTTACATTGTTGACTCATCCTTCTTTTCTAACTAAAATTCAGTTGATTTGAATAATTACACTTAACCCATCCATCATTTTTGGAAAGTCTAACTGCCCTGCCTATAGATCTCTATAACTATCTATCATTACAGCATGTTTTAAATGGGTACAGGCAGGATATGTCTAGCAGAGGATAAAAGCCGCTCACCACAGTACAAGACAGAAGTGTTATTTGATCACGAAATAATGTTTTTTTGTTGAAAATCCATTGTATTAATTAGAGATTAAGCACATGTCCCGCAGTCAGAGGGTCAGACTCGCTGAGAATTCGGCTATGCGCTCCTTGAAAGCGACATCACGTAGATAAATTTTGACAACACAAAATTAAATTTAATTTAAGTGGAATGTATACAGTCTCATCAAAAGACATGTGTTCTTTGCAGGAAGGATTTTAATGACTCTCTAAACAATGTTGTCTGTTGGAGTCGACTGTAATAAAAATACACACATCCATCGAAAGATACATATTTCGTAGCTTATGTCACATAAAGCTTATTGTCCAGAATGACATAATGGCTCCCTAACTAGTTCCCCAATGACTTCACGTTAGGAATGAAGATTATATCCACGTCACATCCATATTTTTACTCACATGACCAATTCATATACCTGCCATTTTCCCCTTCAGAATGTCGCTTCTGTATTTTGCCAGTTTCCTTGCCTCATATATAATAATGTCTAAAGGGTCTTTCATGCCGGTCTCTCTGGCCGAGGGGTTACACCACTTTCTCCGTTATCCCGTTTATCACGCAGAGTCTCGTAGCGGGCGAGAACGGGGAGCGGTTCGTGCCCCGCTGGTGACTTGCGGGATAACTGAGACGGCCGCTCAGAAAGCAATGGCAAACTACTGAGCGTAATTTTGCCAAGAAATCAACAGACAGCTGAAAGATGCTGCTATTGACAGCGATGTCCTGTATAAGGATATGCGATTTTTTTTTAAAAAGGGTCTTTCATGCCCTGTGATCACCTGTCTGTTCGTCGATACCGGCGTCTTCTGCCAGGAACCATATCTTCCATGACTATCATTACTCCGCCTTAACGTTTCATACATCTACAGTATTTTAGTTTCCGTGACCTTCAGCCGTCATCTCCACTTCTCGTACCTGCTCTGACATCGTTTTCCTCCTTGCTCACGAAGGTGATCTGCCTCTGCTCACGACCTGACCATGATATATCTGTGTTTTCTAGAGCTGTTATGATGAGGGCCTTTAGATTAAAAATCCCATTGCTTCGGACAACTTTTTCAGCATTAAGCAACTTTTTAAACTGTCAGGGAAAGTAAGTTCCCTATTTGCGGGTAAATAAAAGACAATGAAACCTTTTCCACGCCACGAACTAAATTGGAAATATGATGGCAACTCAAAAGTTGTATAGACCCGATCAGCAGTCGATGGGTGTGGTCAATGTCAAACCATTTTAGACTGACTTGACCGGGAAGCTCAAGTTAATTAATATGTTGTTATTAATTCCCTTCTCTATGGGGATTCGACTACATCACCACCGGATGATACTGTCTGATATAATAAGGCTTTTCCATTCATGTTTTGTAACTTTTTTCATAAATGTATTTTTAAGAAGATAATGTTGAGGGTTGTCTCGTGGCTTCCTCATCCTCACGGGTCATAGATAACGTTCACTTTCGACAACACCGTTCAGCTTTGAGGATAAGTATGTCTCCAGCCTGCTCAGCCTGTTAAGGTGTACACTTGTCCACTCATTCCAGTGAAAAGTTGGTCCTCTGACCTGTGGCACTTTGGTATATTGCTAGCACCTCTGTCACCAGTACGTGAAGTTGGGAGTATCTCGTAATTGAGCTGAGACCTTGAATATATTCAAAGTAAAAGGTATGACCTAACAGAACATGAAAACAAAACTAATTTGGCGGTTCGTTCATATATTCTTTAATATGATATACAAGAAATATCAACCATGGTTGAATAAATTATATACATCCTTAACACCATCTATGATGCTACAATATAAATACAGGCTAACCAAGTAAATACTTTCAAATATTTAATACAATCATATCTCATCATATGGAATATGCCTCACAGAGATTAAGACAGGTCTGCATTTCAACAGATGAAAAGTATCACATGTAACAAATGTCTTTCACTGAATGTCAGAAAGAATGCAGATACATACTCAATAAAGTTTTACACACCTAGAGGTGTAACTGGTATATGCTGCCAGTTACATATGTGTATAGACCAGCAGGTACTGGATCGATGATATAGTCTTTAGTGAATTGTGTCAACACCTTAGATAGCCTTTGTAACTAACAACGATTGCCTGGAAGAGGCTGATTAAAGTAGAAATGTTACACAGCTAGACGATGGAAATAAGCAGTGTTCTGTTGTCATATCATGAGAATAGAGGCACTGGAGAACATGGCGACCACTGGAAACATGTGTGGTAGAAAAAGTACAGACAGACCTAAACACTATCTTCTTGATGGTCTAAGACGTTGGCATGTTGGCTAATCAATAGAATTAATCTGCAACATGAAGGACCGGGATACTGTGAAAGACTTGAACACTTCCAACATTATAGCGAAGCACAAAATTATGATGGCCGTGGCAATAACATATTAGAATGTTATTTACCTGGGTTTCACCGGGTGAAAATACCAGAAAGTACATTGCCTATAAAATAATACATCAACGAAAACCAACAAGCATAACACCAAACACAATGCTATATGCATGGTAAGTAACCATCCGCTTTTAATAATGTTAACGTCATGAAAATGATTGCATAACCAAATCAGTTCACTATAACACCAGCATAAAACCAGAAGAATCTGCAGTAGAAGTGAAGAACCGTTTCGAGATATTGATTGCAGCCCAAGCAGAGATCACATCGGTTGAATTAGCTAAACATGCTAGCTATTCTAAGATCATCACCCAAAAGTACTGAACAACATAAACGGGTAATACAGAACAATTCGAACATGTTATAGCGTAGAACATACAAGATGGAGACGAAAGCAAACAGCAATTTGATTGAATTATAAGAAAAGTGCAGACTATAGAAATCATTCAAGAGAAATATGTCTAACAAAAAGGAGAAGAAGAGACAAGATGCAATGCCTACAAGACTAAATGGAAGAACATCATAAGCATTACCGAGATCGTGAAATGTTCAACGAACCGAAGTATATGACTAGAAACATTAGAATCAAAACACATACTAAAAAGGTCACGCAATGTAAACAATAAAATGTCAACAGACAAAGGACAGAACCAACTCTGCATGAAGACGAGTGGGCAATAAATACCTTCAAAAACAGATTTCGTTGGTCAAGAACAAAATGCTAAAATGTATCGAGCATCGTGTAAAAAGACATGTGAAACAGGAATGTGACCAAACGAATGGATAAGAACAATATATATCTCAAAACCAGAAAAGGGTGACGTGAAATTACGTTGCAATTATTGAGCCTTGATAAGTCAAGCAAGCAAAATTATATTTAAAATATTAATAGGAAGATTGTATAAGAAGGAAACAAACATAGTACAAGCTGGCTTTAGAAGAATAAGAGTTGCACGTGACAACATATTTAAAATAATGGCAATAGTAGGAACAAGCAGAGAGAACAATGCTTACATGCACTCTAGCTTTATAGAGTCCTAAAATGAATTTAACTGTGTACACCATCAAGAACTATGGAACATAATGATAATGTAAAACATGAGCTTATTAAACATCAAAAGTGCAGTCCACAGTGAATAAATGGCAGCTATAAACATATGTTCTAATACACCGGATTTGTTTGATAAAGAAGAGGGTGTCTGACAGGGAAGCATTTTGTCTATTTGAATGTTTAACTCGTATACTTAAAACATCACGAGGAATGTTGGAGAAAATATTGACAGGATACAATCTGACCAGTTTGTAATTGGGTAAATAGCAATACCTGAATCTGGAAACGTCAACGATACAGTATTACTATCAACAATATGCATGGGCAATTGAGCATCCAATGAAATCAGCGAATCAGCGTGAAAACCACTATTTATACGTCAATGCAACAGCAAGAAATAATAATTACAATCGAAATACACACACACACACACACACACACACACACACACACACACACACACACACACACACACGAATACTGGTATATATGTTATGGTTTGGGATATATATATATATATATATATATATATATATATATATATATATATATATATATATATATATATATATATAGGAGTTAGCAGCTTTCTCCGTAACCCCGAATACTCTCGTGGTTGACGTGAACGCACGAGAATTGGAAGCGGTTCGAGTCGTGCCAGTGACTTATGAGAGTATGGAGCCGGTCGCTCAGAAAGTCGTGGCGTGCTCATGAGCGTAATCTAGCCTAGGAATCAAAATACAGCTGAAAGATGCTGATGTTGACCGCAATATCCTGAAACAGGATGGAAGCGCGGGGAATATATATATATATATATATATATATATATATATATATATATATATATATATATATATATATATATATATATATATATATATATATATAAAAGGATGTATGTATGTATGTGTGTATGTATGTGTGTATGTATGTCCGTTCTTTATGCGTTCGCGAACGGTCCATCCGATTGAGATGAAATTTTCTACACGTCTTCTTTTCATTACTGTGCAACCAACTGTTATAGTTTTTTTTTCTTTTTTTTCCCAGCTATTTACTTACTACAATTTAATATTTACATTACATGGCTTAACATCAGAAGAAAAATATAAAGGGACATAACTTTTAGTAGCATTGCTATATCTTAGGTTAAGTCCCCTGACTATAGATAGATAGATAGATAGATAGATAGATTGATAGATAGATAGATAGATAGATAGATAGATAGATAGATAGATAGATAGATAGATAGATAGATAGATAGATAGATAGATAGATAGACAGACAGACAGCCGGGCCGGGTCGTCAGACAGACAGACAGACAGACAGACAGACAGTCGGGAACGGGAACTTATATGACTACTTATATGAATTAAATGAGATGCTCCCCATCAGGGGACTGGGCGAAGTCGGGCCGGGTCAGACAGACAGACAGACAGACAGACAGACAGACATATAGATAGATAGATAGATAGATAGATAGATAGATAGATAGATAGATAGATAGATAGATAGATAGATAGATAGATAGATAGATAGATAGATAGATAGATAGATAGATAGACAGACAGCCGGGCCGGGTCAGCTAGTATATATATATTGATGGTACAGCCTGCTTTCTGTTAGTGCCGAATGTTTGGCAGCCCTCACCAAACCCCACAGCCCACATTGTTCAAATAGCTTCTCGGCGAAATATGGAAGGCACAAACTTGACCAAAGTGCGGGAAATTGCAACATAAGGACAAAATTTCATGGCAGGGCTGGCCAGTACCTAAGCCTTGGTCGGCAAGTGGTCTAGGATGGATGCGCCATTAGGCGGACAGTTAGAGCATTGTATTGCTGATCCAGCAACTTCTGCAGTTTGTCATGTTCTAGTCCTATTAGTGTTACCTTCCCTCTGGAGTAATCTAGACAGGCCCAGAGAGGGTGAAGCTGTATAGGCAACATATGGTCACTATAATTCAGCCCAGGCTTTGTGTTATGGAGAAGTATAACTTCATTTTACAAACTATCGTCTATCAAGACAGGACGGTGCCAGTTATGTATTTGTCACACACACACACACACACACACTCACACACACACACACACACATATATATATATATTATATATATATATATATATATATATATATATATATATGTATATATATATATATATAATTGGTGAAAACTACAGGTAGCTATCAGCTTTTAACAGTAACAGGGGGCTGCGTGGTCTCGAGGTATGGTGTCCGCCTCGAGTGCTGGAGGTCCCGGGTTCAAGCCCCGGAGATGCCGGGATTTTTTCTCGTGGACTTCTAGTAATAAATTTCCCCTGGTCTCTCGGTAGTGAGATCGGACGCCCGTGTGTATTGTTGCGCACGTAAAAAATCCCTTGGCAGTTGGAAATCGAAAAAGAGTAGCCTAACGGCGCTGCCCGGGCAAAATTTCGAGTTAAAAATCTACCCAAAGTATTTCAGGATCCTCGCTTGTGCTACAGAGTTCGTGCACTGAGCTGAGTTTCTCCAGACTCAGGTTTGAGTTAGGAGGAGAACGGAGCACATATGGGTTGCACCCGTGTGCCGTGATGTTGATCCATCGACTAAACTAACTAAACTTTTAACAGTTCACTATTGACATGTGATGGAAATGTAGAAACATACATTAAAATAACAAACATTGCTCTCCAAAACCAATAACAACTAAAGCCTCAATATAGTGGAATAGATAGAACAACAACAATCAGAGTATTAAGAGTATGCATGTCTCCAGTGGCAAGATAAGGGTGAGAAACTTTGACATTCAACAAATCCGCTGGACAGCAAATGTCCGTCTTCAAATATATAAATATAAGTAGTAAAAAAAAAATCTCTTAAAAGTCGACAGGGTCGACTTCATTGCACTGATTTTCCACCCGATATGGCTCTTCTCTCTTTCCCACAGCGGGGAAAGCGTCGCACAAAGCACGTACTCTGTGGCTCAAGCGACGACCCTCAGGAGTCTCTAGAAATGCACACGTGAACCGAAGGACGAGGCCCAGAATCGAACCCACAACCTTCGGCTTAATATAAGTAATACAGAAAGGTATTAACAATATTCATTGTCAGAAAAGAGATTCAACAGATTTATAAACAAAAGAAATCAACATTGAAGAAGATTTGTTTTTTAAACATATACAATTTGGAAAAAGGGACATATTTTGACATTTAAAAGACTTGCATGTCTGGAAAAGATTCATTATGCAGGAATATGAGAGATGAGGAAGCCTATAACGTAGATGCATTCGAAATGTGTTAGACAATTTACTAACGACTGAAACAGATGCAGAATAACTGGATTGTGGTAGCGAGAAATTTCTAAAGACGCTAAAGACGGTAGACAGGATCTGCAAGGTACAAGACAGTAGAAGATAATCAAATTTGCTACTATATCGGAATTGGAATCAGCTTTATTATTGGTTTCATGAACATGATGACATTCCTTGTCGACTATAAATCATCTATATCCTCATACGTGTTAGTTTCATCACAACTGCTATTAGTCGTAGCCATAGTAATATTTTCATTTCTAACTTGATCTTCAGATTTCTGCCTTCGTGCTTTCTGTGTCTGTGCGGCTGAATTACTTGGGATATCGTATAGGTGATCTGTTTAATCAATAGACAAGGCAGATTGTAAGAAATGTGCAATAAAGATCATCTGTATGTTGAAGACAATGGTATCTCGAATTGTATTGGTGTAACTGATTTCAAAATGAGCACGTCATAACATCATTGCATGAAGAACTTACTTAATGAAGTAACATTACAGGACGTCATTACATGAAGCACTTACATAATGAAATAACGTTACAGAAAGTTCCAATGCACAACGATTTCAACACGTGTGCAGTTCTTCCCTGACATTTGGAAAGGAACGCATCAAGCAGTAACTTCACATCTCCACTGTTCACGGTTCTGGTTTCTCAATATTCACACAACTGTACTATAACTGGTAAGAAATCTGAATCGTTATCTGTGTTCAGATTTCTAACCATTGTGGTGGTGCGATCTTTGTACAGTGCCCAGTCTGCTTTATTATAATTCCACCTCGAGAGAGTGCTGCTTTCACTTGCAAGCTTATTTTCTACAGCTAGAAAGACTGGCCGATGGTCACTTTCACCAAGCTGCTTCCCAACAACACGTATGATATTCCACTCATGGTCTGGCGAGTGAAAAGCGAGGTCGGGTGTATTTGTAGTGTACCATGATCTTGAGTAAAAGGTGTGGGTCAGACGGCTTAATAAAGATGAATCTATTCTCATCCTTCGAGTCTTCCAGTTACTCTCCTCTCTGGTCTATGTGATCTTAGCCTCAGCTCTGTGTGGCCGTTGAAATCGCCACATACGATGTTTTCTTTTAATGGTAGTGTGTCCAGTGCCTGTGGGCGGTCACTTGGACAGCAGTACTTGAACAGATGTAGATCTATTGTGTCTGTCTTAAGTTTGAGTGTCTTATACTCGGCCCCTTTCCATATAATCTTAAATTTTAGAAACAGCGATGTAATTGTTTACAATGGTCAGTATCCCACCCTTTCGCCTGTCCGTTCTGTCAGATCGGTAGCACTGGTAGCCTCTAATTTTGAAGGTTGTTTTCATTGAGGTAAATTTCTTGCAAGCAGCAGGCACTTATCTGTTCTTGATTCAAGGTGTTTTCTAGCTCTTTTTTTTTTTTTTTTATGCTGACTCCCTTCGCATTCCAGTGCATTATTTTAAGGCTTTGTTTGGTATGACCAGACGCTCTATTATCAGGTCCTCTGGCTCCACAGGACATCTGTGAAGGACCCTCATTTGTTTTGGTTGGGCCCTTTCAAGGCATAGGCCAGGAACTGCACAAGCCTGGGGGTCCAAATCAGGGCGATCACCATAACATGTTGCAGTAATCGACATATCTCATTGCGTAATTGCGTGGAATCTTGATTTCTGCGGTGCGCCTCCTGGCTGGTTGCCCCTGTCTTCAGCACCTTTCCTTTACTAGTAGAGTAGAACAGTTTTACTCGAGTTTAGATGTGTACGCACGCACACGCGTATCTGCACACGTATGTATGTGCATACACATCTAAAACATTATGATTATTGTTACGGCGCCAGAGACTCACCGACGCTCCTCCTCCTGTTAGTTGAAACAGTTCTGCCATGTGGAGGCCAGCAGTTGAACTTTTGCTGCCAGAGGTAGAGTATGCTCGAGCTATGGGGTATTTTGCAAGGTTGGGTGCTCACCCCAACTCTGCGCTCCTGGCTACATACCAGCAACATTCGGAACAGTCAAGTGGGATAATAGGGATACGAAAGCACACCCAATCCAAGGCTCTGGTGATCGTGTGAGAAGGCTAACTACGACTGTTCACGCTTATCGGCATGGTACGCGATAATGATTAATATAATTTGTTAATATGAACTTCGAGAGGTCTCAGACCCACCTGGAGAGTTTTCTTGTACAGTCACAGCTTCGTCTGGTTTCGTTCTCACGGCGTTCATTTCCAAAGTTCGTACAACGTCAACTTCAGAATAATTATGGTATATATGTGGAGTTGTTTGTCCAGGCTCATCCATTTTATTTCTGAGTCTCCTGTACATTAAACACGATAGTAAATTATATTCTACAATTAGAGAGTACGGATATTTGTATATACTATTTCTAATCACAGTAATTGCCTACTGACTGCTTCAAGAGCAATTTGTTTTGTGACAGAAAGCCTCAGCAATATCAGAATCCATAAATCATTAACCAACAAAGGAATAAAACCAAAGATGAATGAAAAGATTGAAAAATAAAAACGTAACCGCACTTCTCGGCGTTTACAATTCTATGACGCAAACTTGCGCAAGTAGAACCGCAATCGCACAAAGTGAACACAGTTTGGTTTCTACAAAGGTTGTAAAATCTCAATCTGACGCCATTCGTGACCACCCTACAGCATCGAAGAGGCCCTAGATATGTAACATTCTGGCTTTATAAATGCCGAAACGTATCTACCAGTTAACACGTCGCCGTGGAAGTGCGGACTGAGGGGAAACTTTCAATTGGACAAATGTTGGAACTTACAAACGGTGGGCTTATATCACATGCCAGACACATATATGGTAAACACAGATGAAAAGTTCAAATGCCAGCAAACAATGAAGGCTATGGCTAAATAGCAGATTGGATTGTATTACGTAACATTCAATCACATCTCCTAGCAGCACCCGCAGTATACTTCAGGCGCATGGTATAGACCACTAAAAAGATTATTAGAAGGTGAAATGTACATTCTATAGTGAAAGTGAGAGTGGAGTTAAAAGAATGCTTGACGCGAGGCATCCAGGTAACCATCCAACGTAAACAGGGGAGGAGATAAGACGAAATTGACGTTAGGGGCGAAAACAGTATAAACATATTGGCCCTTACTAACTGCACTGAGACGCAAGCGCAGATAGCCTACCCGGGAATCCTTCTGGCAAGATACTACAATCTTATTTCACCCGACTTCAGTAAGTAGTCTAGTGGCGGGAATCTCGGCTAAAATTTCAAGTACTAAAAATATTCTTTTTTTTTTTAACCTAATGTCTTCTGTTCTGAGGGTCTACTTTATGTATCTATGTTTGTTTACTCTTCCAAACCTGAAGTTTGTGGATTTTCTTTGTTACTTATTGCTCCAGCTCTTGCCTTTACTATGTCGCTGTTAAACTGTTTTCTTATTGTTGTATGTGATAATTTGGAGAAATCCCACAGTATCTAAATCACAGGAGTGCTTAGCTTATTCACGTACACAGTGGACATTGACATCCGTCCTGCATGGACCAGACGCAAACAGGAGACTGACTACTCCAAAGAAATCCCCGTGGTTAAGCTGTCTATTGACATCGTCCAAAATAACATTGATTATTCGGACCAACATATCTCGAATTACTGCATTATGATTATAACTAGAGTTAAATACGATGTTAAAAATGCCGAAACATACCCTGATGCTGATATCAACTCTGACCACTATCCTGTAGTTTTAAAATCACATATCAATCAATCAATCATGTGCCATGCCGGAAAGCGTGGGCGGTCATGACTCGCCATTTAACTCGATCACCAGTGTCGTGGATCAGCTCAGTGTTTCTGTCTCGACCATGCCATGTGGTCAAGCCATCCAGGTATTTTCCTCTCGGTCTTCCTCTTGGTCTGTTCCCCTCGATCTTGCCAGTTGTCACTAAGTTCTCCAATCCATTTCTTCTCATAACATGTCCAAAAAATTTTGACTGTCTACGTCTAATTTCTCTAATCAGTTTACGATGTTCATTTGTCTCCTGTAGTACTTGGTCATTGGTTTTTCTGTCTGTCCATGGTATTCTTTGCATTTTCCTCAGAAACCACATTTCTGCAGCCATCAGATGCTTTTCAGCTTGACTGCTCATTGTCCAAGTTTCACATCCATACAAAAGAACAGGCTCTATGTATCCCCTCAACACTCTTTTTCTCGTTTGAATTGACATCTTTTTATTGGTCAGAATGTTTTTCATCTTGCTAAAGGCTACTTTCGCCATGGCGATTCTTGTTCTAATCTCTTCAAGGCATCTCCCATCAGATGTTATAACTGTTCCAAGATAATTGTACCGATTCACTTTTTGAAGAATATTTCCATTTACTTGTATATTACATTGTGGCACTTCTTCCTTCCTACTGACGACCATAACCTGAGTCTTTTTACAATTTAATTCTAACCCCAGTTGCTCACTGTGTACAACAACCGCATCTACTAATTGTTGCAGGTCCTGCGCATTGTCTGCAATTAATACTGTATCATCTGCATATCTAATGTTATTGATGTTTCGTCCTCCAATGCTGATTCCATTTATATCCTCTACATTTCTGAAAATATTTTCACTGTACATATACAACTTTAAAAAAATTAAAAAAAAATAAAACAGGATTAAGGACATCGGGGGCGCCGCAAATAGATATAGCAACATTGAAGCAGCCAGACATAAGTCAACTATACTTGCTTGAAGTAAAACATAAATTGATTGATTGATTGATTGATTTAGGAACCGACATCACAAAATAAATATGATAGGCTAACCATTGAAAGCATGAAACAATATTGATATGAAAATCCAGAGGACAAAATTTATAGAAAACAGGAATGAGTATAAACTAGCATAAAGTTTGCAATTACCAACTTAACCTGTGAGGAAAAAAGGAACTAGCAATTATGGATAACCGACGCAATCTTCAGCAAAATGACTCAAAGAAAGAAAGAAAAGAACACTCCATAATACACATTAATAGACAGAGAAATACGTCACATTTGCAGAGGTGCCAAAGAAGAGTGGTTTGCAGAAAAAATAAATGTAACGAAATTGAGCATCTAGAAATAAAACACAAATGGAAAGGATTACATAAAAATAAAAAGAGATTTACAAAGAAGAAAAATAGTATAACAGAAATTGGTTGTATCAGAAGAAAAATATAAGATGTTATAATTGATAATACTGATACAAGGGGCTTCTCATAAGTCTTTAAGCCTGACCATGAAGGAGTAGGCGCAGAACATTGAAATTTGGCAGATGTATAGCTATTCAATGTTTAATGGACATATGAATTATGAATTTCCCCCCTCAACTGGTGTTTCCGATATAGTGCATGGCACAACACACCCTGTTGACCAGATCTGCAAACCCAACGGTTTGTCTGAACAATGGAGAAATCAGACGCCAGGACTGTGATAACATTCTTGATGTTACAGGGAAAAACGCCTATAGAAATACACAGGGAGATGGAGCCAGTGTTTGAGGATGTCTGTCCTTCGTATTCTTCTGTAAAAAAATTGGCGTTTGCAGTTTAAGTGTGGCCGTTCCCAAGTTGCCAATCTGCCAAGATCAGGACGACCGTCCTTAGAGTGCAATGATGCTGAAATGACGTTCACCGAATATTATTCTCCCCCAGGTTCTACCTTCCTGAGAGCTACGTGAAGGTCTTGTGACGGGTCCAGTGAGACGGACCAAGGCAAGAGAAGTTGTGAGAATTCCTTGAGCACCGCTATGATGTCCGAGTGTACCTAACCCGAGAATTTACATCGGAGTGTGCCACCAGCTACAACTCTGCCAGAGAAACGTAACGTATCCAGAACCTGACACGATGGTTTTGATTGTTATTTGGTTAATGATCTTCCACCCAAGGCAAGTACACTTGTCAAGTCCTTGTCCACGATGTGCAGACTATCTACAGAGTCACCGCCAGTTACTGAACTATTCCAGCTTTTCCAAGTGCCCAGCCACTCAGGCTTATGTGTATGATTATACTGGAGAGTTCCTCCTCCAGTGACTCAAATGACTTTAGCCATCATATAGGGAGACCGAGAACTCTCCCTGTTCCAGCCGTCTACGTGCTACCTTGCAAGGGTACACCAGATGATTACAGGTCCCCTGCCACACCAGAGACTTTGGGACATATCTATTCAATAATGTGAGCCGGTCTTTCAGGTCATCCCAGACACGAGGTTCCAGATACACTTTAGGCGACCCGGTCACCGTCCAGTCAACTTCAAGAAGGCGAGACCTGGCAGGAAGCTGGATACACGCGGTGAGGCGGTACTCGAGTTGACCTGCAGCGTGATCCTCGTGACCTGTCCCGATGATGATACCTCTATCCTGAGACTGCTCGTGCACATTCCTGTCTTGTCTCATCTAGATACAATGAGGCCTTTCTCGGAGTCATCATCATCATCCTCATTTATCTTGTATAATACACCATCTTGTTTACATAGTTAGATACCAAAGTTGTGTCATATATTCAGGACGTGGTTTGAAAAGGGTAACGTCCCTTGGTTGATAGCGAGGGAGATAGTGATCCAAGGGCTGAAGGAGTTTGTGAACTGAGGGTCCCTTTGTGAAAGTGTGATAGCAGGTTCCCCTCACCCCAGGGAGTGCTACGACACGTAGCAAACTTAAGACCATAACCAATCAATCAGCTGCCTGATGTTACCATAATAAATCAACCATCTGTCTGATGTTCTCAAACTTAAGACTTGCTTGCGTGGTTTCAAGTTACACTGGGGAAACGGGGGGAGGAGGATTCACGTGTACTCCAACTTGTACGCTTATCGGCATGGCATTGGCCAGTTAGTCCATGACAACAGACGATTCATTACTGATGAAATAGCCCCTGATTTCAACATGTGTCACGGTGCTGTGTAAACGGTGGCGTGCAGAGGGGGGGGGGGGGGGGTGCGACGGCCCCGGGCATCCAGCCGGGAGGGGGCATCCAGTTAGGGAGAGGGGGCAGCACAGTGCAGTCGGGGGTGGGGGGGTGGGGGGGTGGGGGAGGAATGAATGAGGTAAAGAACAATTTAGGGGCATCCATTCAAGGGGTGGCCCCGGGCATCAAAGAACCTCTGCACTCCATTGTGTGTAAAACGTTGTGCATGATGACCTCGGTTATAGAAAAGTGTGTTGCAGATGGATCCTAAGACAGCTTTCCGATTATCACAAACGTGTATGGCTAACGAAGTGTCAGGAGCATTTGGACCGTCATACAGGAGGATCAGGAGATGCTTTTCTCCCTCAATTTGTGACAGGACTCGATTTTTGGGTGCTTCATTACGAACCAGGGTAAGAAGCAGTTTACGCAGTGGAAATAAATGCTATATTCGGTTAAGACAAGAATTCAATTGGAACCGCTGGGAATATATTGATGGCCAACATTTTGGATATCAATAAACCTATATTACATTTGGGAAAAAGGTGACTAATTCTCGATACAGTAAGATGTCAGTGAACACACTGAAGCCCGCAATGCAATCAACACGCCAGGAGTTCTCTCAAAGGGAATATTGTTTCAGCACGGCAAACAACGTCCGCCCTTCTACGGCTGCGCATTCAGTGGATTCACTGCCTGCTCAGAAATTTGAGATCTTAAAACACATAGCATACAGTCCCAACTTGGTGCCATTGGATTTTCATTTCTTTTTTTTTTTTAACCCTTAAAGGAATGTTTGCGAGGTAAGAGGGATGTAAAACTGGTATGAGGTGACACAATGTTTTCTAAAAGGCACCAACAAGCTAGTGGATAGGTGGATAAAGTGTGTTGTCGGGTTAGAAGACTGTGTTGTGAAAAACACATACAATTTCTGGTAAAAAATTATTCCTAAAATTCATGTAACTTAATGACTCCGCTCTCATTATATGAAAATAGTGCAAATTACTTTTTCTATAGTCCATACCATGTCGCGTTAGTGATCATTTTTACCAACAACCTTCTGTCTCTTGTGCTGCCTGTCATGCATGATACCGATGTTCCTAAATGCCATTATGTCATACTGACCAGAATCTTCTCTGTTGGGCTTCCCTTGATTCTTCTTTTCTCCCGGGAGTCAATGTGGCGAAGTTGCCAAGCCGTCTGACTCGGGCTCCGAAAGTTGTGGGTTCGATTCCGGGCAGCGAACTTCGGTTTACGAGTGCAATTTTTCAGAGACTCCTGAGGATCGTTGCTGAAGCTACAGAGTTCTTGCTTTGTGCGACGCTTTCCGCGCTGCGGAAAGATACTGAGCCGTATGGAATAAAACCCCGGTGCAATGAAGTCGACCCTGTCGATATTAAAGCGACTTATTTCCTCATCTCTCCATCTTTCTCGTTTTGAAGATAATAATACTTTCTCCTTTATGTGACACATCCACAATGTCCATCCGATACTGTTATTATATTGCTCCTTACATATCTTATAACACTGTGTCTGTCACAATATAACTGCCCCGGAATTATGTACTTTGATTGTGTTTCAGTGCGTTTGTGTATTTCAAGTATGTTTTCATATGTATAGGTCATCGTCTTGCACGGTGATTTTGTTTGATTACGCATTTAAGTCTTTCAGTGTATTTACATCTGTTTAAGTAACCGACAGTGCCCTCATCCGCCTGATTGCCTATGCCTACAACTTAGATTTAGTCAGTCATTACCTCCAGATAAGCACACCAATAACAGTCATTGTCTCCAGTACAACGAAGGCGATCACTAGGCCCACTATCACAGCTACATAGATAGAGTCTTCACGTCCTTGTTCTGGCAGCGCTATGGAAAGCAGAAATGACACGCATTAAAGAGAGGTCCTTGATATTATATGGATTCAATATCTACTATGTTGTCAAGCATTTGCTGATCACTACATATCTAACAGATCATTGCAATCAATACACATCTGCTCACTCAAAGTTAGTTCCATGTCCTTAAAATGTTGAAATTAACCCCCCCCCCCCCCCTTCCCCCCTCCCCCCCCTAAAAAAAAAGAACTGATAGACGCTTTAATTGTCCCAGAGCTGCCATACCAGTGCCAGAAAGGGATAGTCCTATAAACACACCCGCATAAAATAGCATCGTGTGTGATCAGAAACGCTATTGGAAAAACAAGAAGACAGAGAGACATATGATGAATTAAGAACTAGTCTAGAGATAACACCTATCACTGACTTTATAAAACGCCAAAGAATTCAATGGTTGGGACATTTCGTCACAATGGAACAAGATCAACCAGCGGCTAGAGCATTCTACCTGCGAACATCTGGATATAAGGCCGGAGAGACATCGGTCCAGGAAGAGTTTGTTAGATGGAGTAAGACGGACATTGAAGATTGTATAAAGGTAGGGGACATGATGTAAATATTCAAGACGATGAATACACAATTACACATGGACAAACAACTGACAAATTAAATGAAACTATGTTGGTGAGAAACTGAGGCCCTAGGGATCTTGGAATTGAAATAATTAAAAAAGAAACTTCTTAATACATCTATAATAGTGAACATATTCCTACTGATATACTAAAATCCATCTAAAATGCTTTCTCTACTTTTCTCGATATCACTATGGCCACTGATTCACTGTGTGGGGCATATGATGTATGGACTGAGATTTCACTTGCGTACAAAGCTGCATGCGCCCTCTCTTCTATCTTCTTTCGCAGAATTCCATAGTGCTAAACATATAGTTCATGCCGCCTTACATCTGTGCTGCGTTCCCAATTCACACAAAGTTCTAACTTTCGAGGTGCCAATTCCGGAACCATTTTGAAATAACAGAAAGTAAGTCCGCGATCATCACTAATTGTGGCTTTCTCCTGATCCCGTCATATAACTTCTACGACAACAGCTTCTTCTCATCTTGTTTAGCTAAAGACTTAAACATTTTCTTTATTACTTTGACTTTGCATCTAAACTTTTCAACGAAACAGTGCAGCCAGCCCCACACCAATCCTCCATGGTCGCCTCTTTAGGCACTCGAGGTAGATGATGTTGATCCCACGCTTTGCTTCCCAACGGAATGAATATTAACTATACAAATTACGGCACCTTGGAAAAACTCGGTCCTGTGTCAATTCTAATGCCTCATGCATTTCCATGTCCAGTGTGTCTCTAATGTCATGTATCCACATTCTTATGTGTCCTTCTTCCACGAACTGTGCTTCCATTACTTTTGTTTCATAGCCTCTGTGATGTTTAACATGGCCAAAGTACTTCATATTCTAAGACATGATAGAGTTTAAGAACCGATTTTCTTCGATGGTTAGATCTGGTAGAATATCGTTTAGTGGAGGTCAGAATGGCTGAATTGATATGGAAAAAACGCCTTTCGCCGGTTTGCTGATTCCCAATTAACGGGTACAACCCCTACACAAGTTGGTCGGACCACAATGTTGACTTCTCCTCCTTCACCTGGGACGTAGATTACAAGCACCCCAGAAGTCGGAGTGGGATCGCCTGATGGCGAGAGACTCTGGTAAAAATGAATGCTATGCCCTGCGCATTTAATCGGTCAAGTGCACTAGAAGTAGTAGCACATCTATGGACTGATTTCGTTGAAAGCGAGAGAACGAAAACAAAATATCGTTATGTTTCTTATTTCCTGCTGAATTTATTCTAAGAATGTTTTTGTCACATTCATCTCGAAACGGTCCATAAAAGAACCCTTAAGTGAAAATGACAATACATGTGTCAAAATGTTACATCTAGGAATTCTGTTTTGAAATAATAGTCATAATCTTAAAGAACTTAGCAATAAATAATATAAGATTTAAAAAAACACCAACTTCATCAAATTATCACATAATAGAGAGTAATAGTCAGTCAGCATCGCCAATTGCTGCTCCAAACCAGACATCTAAAGTGGAAAAATCTATTTATGATATGCATGCGACTAAAGATAAATGTATAGTTTCACACCATGCGACTACATGGCATACAAGGTGAGTGCAGAAGCAAGTTAACCTGAGTTGTGTTATACGACAAAGGAAATAAAATAATTCTCGTATTTTTTATAAGAGGATTGAGTAAACATTACACCTATAACGTATGCATGTGATACAGTATACAACATACCTTCGTCACACAGCGACCCCTGTTTTCCTGGTATACAAGACAGACAGGTCCCAACAGTTGCATCACAGAGTTCGTCGGTACAATTGGAGCTGCATTTCTGTAAGCAGTTGACTCCAAAATACTTCTTACTACAAGCTGTATAATTTTATAAAGAAAGACATGTTAGCTGTATGCATATACATATATGTAGGGTACACGATGGTATACTGTAGCCTAGTAAATAAGAATATAGACGGGCATACATTTCCTAGGAGTTTAGCCTGTGTAGTAACGCATATACATTGAGGGCCGTTAAAGAACAGGAATACCTCGTATTGAATAGACCAACAGATAGATTTTCTCTCACCCATGAAAGGGAAACTACGATGATTGTAATGCAAGAATAACATCACACAACACAGGAATGTATATAATAACACGTATGTACATTTGAATATAAAATGCCATTTCCTGCACAAAAAAATCAGATAAAGTTGTATTTTACTTGACTAATGTTTTTGTTGACACATTTTAGCATCCATTTGCTGCTACGTTCCTTGTTCCTTTGGACGTGTTTGTTCATTTTCTGTTTTTTCTACACCACTGTGATGTTTAATAGGGTCAAAGTGTTTCTGAGCCCTTTTTCTTCAATTCTGAGATCTTGTAGAATGTCCTCATTATTCTGTTGTTGTTGTTGTTGTTGTTGTTGTTGTTGTTGTTGTTGTTGTTGTTGCTGTTGCTGTTGTTGTTCCATTGTACTCTAAGAAAAGCATGTACAATTTTTTAATTGCATGCCGTTTGTAGGATATTGCGACAAGCCCCAGGTTTATGTTCAAAGCAATTTTACGTTCCGTAGTTTACTATTTGTCTGAGCCCTTTTCTGTCACCAATGGAGTGAAACAAGGATGTATCCTGGCAGCAACACTGTTCAGCCTCATGTTTTTAGCTATGTTAACGAATGCCTTCGAGAACAACGACATTGGAATAGACAGCAACTGCTGCATGGATGGAAAGTTATTCAATCTCAGAAGGCTGAAAGCTAAAGCAAAAATTAACACCGACACCGTCAGAGAGCTCCTGTTTGCTGATGATTGCGCTCTATATGCCAACTCAGAGGCGGACATGCAACATAATGTTTTAGCTTTCTGACATGCCTCTGCCAACTTTGGGCTCAATATCAACTTAGAGAAGACTGTAGTTATGTACCAGGCAGCTCCAGGTATTAATCACACCGTGCCGAATATCAATGTGAATGGTCATAGACTAAGTGTTGTGGACAAATTCACCTATTTTGGCAGCACTGTGTCACAAGCTGCCACAACTGATGACGAAGTGAATGCAAGAATCTCCAAGGCCAGCGCGGCCTTTTGCAGACTGTACATGAATATATGGGACAGAATTGGAATAAGCTTGCAAAGAAAGCTAAAAGTCTACAAAGCAGTTGTATTATCCACAGTGCTACATGCTTGTGAAACCTGGACTGTTTATCAGCGACACGCTAGGAAATTAAACCACTTCCACACAGTCTGCCTTAGGAAGCTGCTAAAGATTAAATGGCAAGACAAGATCCCAGACACTGAAGTTCTAGAAAGAGCGTCCATGCCCAATATCCACACTATACTTATGAAGAATTAGATTCGCTGGGCTGTTCACTTGACTCGCATGTCAGATCAAAGGTTCCCTGGACGAATTTTTTTGCGCCGAGTTGCGTTGTGGTAAACGCTCCCAAGGCGGCCAGAGGAAACGCTTTAAAGACACTGAAAATCTCACTGAACGCTTTTGGAATTCATCATGACACCTGGGAGACTGCAGCCAGAGATCGAAATTTGTGGCGTGCAAGATTACGCAAGGATGCAGTCACGTGTGAGGCAACCAGGACTGCAAGAGCTGTGAAGAAAAGGCAGGACAGAAAAACCACTGCAGGAAATCCTCCTCCAGAAACGTCAAGCATTTTTTGTCCACATTGTCATAGAACATTTCGAGCCAAAATAGGCCTTATCAGCCATCTTATAACTCACTGCTCCAGACTTTCAACCCCACTGGACGAATGAATGGTCATCAACATTCTTGATGGACAAACAACAGTTTACTATTGCTTTCTGAACAAGATGTTAATGTTGAAGTCCAAATGACCAATGTCGGGAATGATTCCATTATCCCGTCATCATCACACTGAACGTTTAAGAGCCTGAGTGCCCTTATCCTTTCAGCCACGTCAACTGTTAGTATATAGAGTAGACAACATAATTATGTAAATCTGTCTGTACACTCTAGATATAAAGTGTTGAAAAGCGTAATAACTGATTATGGTATCCCCTATCAAATGAGAAGTAAGGTGCCACCTTTCCTCCGCTAGCCTATGGGACACCCTTGGGCAAGGTAGTGTTACCTGTTTAGCCCCCTCAACCCCACTACCACTCCTCTCCGATCAGGGTTACGTGAATCCATGTGTGCAGGTGGTGGATACAGTTGAAGAGCAGCCGACATATAGTTGTAGGTTATGGTCTCCAATTTCACGACTCTGGGCAGAGGATCTCTTTTTGGAGACAATGGCTATGATCATTCACCTGTACGGTCACTGCTAAGAAGAAAAGCAACGCAAACTACCTTCTTTACCGATGTCAAGAAAGTCATGTTTTGTAGTTTTACCAAAAATCAGAGAAATGGCGTAAATGGGTGCTCTATAGAATCAGCCTCCCCCAGTAGGGGTAGTCATGTGCACCAGGTGACCCCAAACCGTCAGCAAGCGACTGAGTACACAAGAGTAACATAATTTTTAATGGGAACATGGAACGTTAGAAGAATGTGTCCATCCATCCATCCATCATGTGCCATGCCGGTAAGCGTGGGTGGTCATGTTTTGCCATCTCAATCGATCACCAGAGTCGTGGATCAGCTTCGTGTTCCTGTCTCGACCATGCCATGTAGCTAAGCCATCCAGGTATTTGCTTCTCGGTCTTCCTCTTGGTCTGTTCCCTTCGATCTTACCAGTTGTCACCAAGTTCTCCAAGTCATTTCTTCTCATAACATGCCCAAACAATTTTGACTGTCTGCGTCTAATATCTCTAATCAGTTTACGATCTTCATTTGTTTCCTGAAGGACCTGTTCATTGGTCTTTCTGGATGTCCATGGTATTTTTTGCATTTTCCTCAGAAACCACATTTCTACAGCCATCAGATGTTTTTCAGCTTGACTGCTCATTGTCCAAGCTTCACATCCATATAAAAGTACAGGTTCTATGTAACACCTCAACACTCTTTTTCTCGTTTCAATTGACATCTCTTTATTGGTCAGTATGTTTTTCATCTTGCTAAAGGCTACCTTAGACATGGTGATTCTTGTTCTAATCTCTTCAAGGCATCTCCCATCAGATATTATTACTGTTCCGAGATAATTGTACATATTCACTTGTTGAAGAATATTCCCATTTACTTGTATATTACATTGTGGTATTTCGGTCTTCCTAGTGACGACCATAATCTGTGTCTTTTTACAATTTAATTCTAACCCTCGTTGTTCACTGTGTGTAACAACTGCATCTACTAAATGTTGCAGGTCCTGTTCATTGTCTGCAATCAAGACTGTATCGTCTGCATATCTAATGTTATTGATGCATCGTCCCCCAATGTTTATTACTTCCATATCTTCAATATTTCTGAAAATATTTTCATTGTACATGGAAAACAGATCTGGAGACATTACACATCCCTGTCTCACACCTCTCTTGATAGGCTGATATTGGCCTACTTCATTATCAACTCTTATGGCAGATTGTTGTTTCCAATATATGTTTTTTACAAGTCTAAGGTCTTTTCCATCAATTTGTAGATCTTCAATCATCCTTATCATGTTGACATGTCTCACTTTATCGAAAGCCTTTGTGTAGTTAATAAAGCAAAGGTGTAGATCTTTGTTTACTTCTATAAATCGTCCAATTACGGTTCTCAGTAAATATACAGCATTTACTGTACCCTTTCCTTCTACAAACCCACATTGTTCTTCTCCTATTTTAGGTTGTATTTTCCTCCTAATTCTTTGCATGATAATTCTTAGCAAAATCTTCGTGATGTGACTCATTATACTAATTGTTCGATGTTGATCACATTCCAAGGCTCCTGATTTCTTTGGGATTGCAATACATACAGAATGACATAATTCATGAGGTATTAAGAGAGGTGTTAGGCAGGGATGTGTAATGTCTCCAGATCTTTTTTCCTTATACAGTGAAAATATTTTCAGAAATGTAGAAGACCTAAAGGGAATCAGCATTGGAGGACGAAACATAAATAACATTAGATATGCAGATGATACAGTATTGATTGCAGACAATGCACAGGATCTGCAACAATTAGTAGACGCTGTGGTTGTACACAGTGAGCAGCTGGGGTTGGAATTAAATTGTAGGAAGACACAGGTTATGGTCGTCACTAGGAAGAACGAAGTACCACAATGTAATATACAAGTAAATGGGAATATTCTTCAACAAGTGAATCGGTTCAATTATCTCGGAACAGTCATAACATCTGATGGCAGATGCCTTGAAGAGATTAGAACAAGAATCGCCATTGCGAAAGTAGCCTTTAGCAAGATGAAAAACATTCTGACCAATAAATTGATGTCAATTGAAACGAGAAAAAGAGTGTTGAGGGGATACATAGAGCCTGTTCTTTTGTATGGATGTGAAACTTGGACAATGTGCAGTCAAGCTGAAAAACATCTGATGGCTGCAGAAATGTGGTTTCTGAGGAAAATGCAAAGAATACCATGGACAGATAGAAAAACCAATGACCAAGTACTACAAGAGACAAATGAAAATCGTAGATTGATTAGAGAAATTAGACGTAGACAGTCAAAATTTTTTGGACATGTTATGAGAAGAAATGGACTGGAGAACTTGGTGACAGCTGGCAAGATCGAGGGGAACAGACCAAGAGGAAGACCGAGAGGAAAATACCTGGATGGCTTGGCCACATGGCATGGACGAGACAGGAACACTGAGCTGATCCACGACTCTGGTGATCGAGTGAAATGGCGAATCATGACCGCCCACGCTTTCCGGCATGGCACATGATTGATTGATTGATATTTCTAGTATCATATATTGTATTAAGCAGACTGGTAACTTTATCTATTCCATATTCTTCTAAAGCATTAATCATTTCTGTTGTGACACTGTCTGAACCGAGGATCTTGCCAGATTTCATATGGTTAAGAGCATTCTAAACATCCATCTTCAAAATTGCTGGTCCTTCATTATTATTTTTAACATCGTAGTGTTCGTCTCTGTTGTCGTCATAAAGGTTTTTCCCGTAATCTGACCATACATGTAAGATCTGATCTTTTTCTATTATGACTCTTCCATCTTTTGTCTTTAGGCAGCCTGCTGATGTACGTGTTCTTTGATTAGTAAACTCCTGGATTCTTTTGTGCAATAATTTCGCAGTTTTACTGTTGTGTTGTTTTTCAATTTCTTCGCAGTTTTTCTCAAGCCATGTTTCTTTTGCCTCCCTACATAAGGTTCTGACTTTTCTGTGCATTTCTTCATATTTAGCAGGATTATTTTTGTTCTGTCTTCTTGTTTCCATTAGTTGTAAAATATCTTCAGTCATCCATGTCTTACGGCCCACTTTCTTTAACTTTGGAATAGTTTTTTCTGCTGCACAACTGATTGAATTCTTCAGCATTTCCCATTGATCATCTACATCTTGAAATAGGATCTCTAGATCAGACAATAAATCGAATTTGTTCTTTACTTCTATGTTAAAATTATCTTGTATTTCTTTGTCAGTTTTCAATATGCACAAGTCATATTTGGGGTTTCCTGCTATATACTTGACTTTCTTTAACTTTAACCCTCAATGTGCCTGTAATTAATATGTGATCACTGTAACAGTCTGCATTTGGAACTGTTTTTACGACTGTTAACGCATTTCGAAACCTTCTGTTAATCAGGATGTAATCTATCTGGTTTTTAATCCTGCTGTCTGGACTCCTCCTAGGATGCTGTTTAAACCAGGTGTTTCCTACAACCATTTCTTGTTCGTTTGCCCATTCCACAAGTCTGTATCCTCTTTCATTTCTTTCTCCCAAACCATGGTTGCCTACACTGCATCCATCACCTTGCGTTCCTATTTGTTTGCGTTGAAATCACCCATTATGATATTTATTTCTGATGTTTTGCAGTTCTTCAAAGCAGACTCCATGTCGTTATAAAATCCCTCTATACTTTCTTCACTGCATTCACTTGTTGGGGCATACATTTGAATGATATTTATTTTAAAATGTCTTCCGTTTAATTTTACTAATAGAACTCTGTCTGACACAGCTCGATATCCTTTGACTTTGAAGAATGTGTGGGGATTGCAAAATGGCCAATATCGAGCAGGAAATGAGAAAATTTAATATTAACACTTTAGGTATATGTGAGACCAGATGGAAAGGAGTTGGCGTGATAACATTAAATGAATATTAAAATACTACATTCTGGCAGAGAGAAACAACAGCAAGGGGTAGCATACACGAAGGGCGTTCAGAAAGTAATGCACCAAAAGTTTTTCTCAGGAGCTTTTTATGAAATAAAGCATGGCATCGATACGCAATATACATGGATATGTCATTTAAAAATAGGTATTATTCACCATATCATAATCTTCACAAACTTGCAAGGCTTTATTCCAGCACGAAACAAGTGCATGTATTCCTTGCCCGTACCAGATTTGGCCTTAATCATGTAGTCATTTCTTCGCTGCATGAGTCACTCCCTCATCATCTTCAAACCGTTTACCATGGAGTGCATCTTTAAGTGGTCCAAATAGATGAAAATTAGAGGGTGCCAAATCGAGACTTTAGGTCCAGCCCAATGTGGTGATTGCTTCCCATGATGCCAGACTTGTGTGAGGGTGCGAATTGTTGTGGGGGAGGAGCAGGTCTGCTGGATTCTTGTGCGAACTCTGCGAAAACGTTGATTGAGTTTTTCACTGTCTTAATGTATGCTTGCGAACTGATTGTCGCTACTCTTGGCATATCAACTACAACAATCACAGCTTTTGTGTCCCCCCCCGCAAAAAAAAAAACAGTGATCATGAACTTTCCAGCTACAGACGTTATCTAAAACGTCTTCCTTCATGGTTTTGCGGATGATGCCACTCTCGTTGCAGTTTCATGAATGACCACCGCTTGCAAAAGACTGTCTTTAGCACACTTCTGATAACTAGCACCCTTGTGATAATTTATTAACTGTCTGTCTTTTTGTCTCAGATTCAAAATGACCCGCCAAGGGTTTGTCACATGTAACGACCTTAGCCAAAATGTTATCTCCATCAGCATTGAAACGCTCCAACAATTCAGAAGAAATTGATTTCCTTTGAAATTGATGGTCATTTATGAGACTGCAACGAGAAATTCTATCGCAATACGCCGCTTACAACGCAAGCTGCTATCACGCTCCATTTCAACTGTTTAGGGCAGCCATATTATTTTGCCGGTTGGGTTGCAATTTGGTGCACAAAATCGGCAAATGCCATGTGTGAAATGGGCAAAATTGTATGCTTGTATCTTTATTGTTAGCTGAGAAAAACTATGTTGCGCACTATTTTATGAACGGCCCTCGTATAATGCTTCTGGATATATACAAATCTATAAACTAATATTGGACTGTGTCAGACAGAATATTATTGGTAAAGTTAAGTGGCAGACTTTATGATCTCAACACCATTTAAGTTTATGCACCAACAATACACAGCAGTGATGATAGCATCGATGAATTTTATAATGATCTGGAGAAGGTCTTCAAGAAGTCCAAATATTCCTAATTAAATATTATAATGGATGGCTTTAATGTTAAAGTTGGAAATCAACAAGACGGATGCACAGTAGGCAAGTATGGACATGGGGAACAGAATGAAAGAGATAGCAGACTTGTACAGTGGGCAAAACAGCATGACATGATTATTGGAAATACCTGCTTTCGACATTACTCAAGGTGGACATGGAGGATGTCATGGCTTGAATGACAGCCAGATAGAGTTAAAAGCTGCACCCCGCGTTGGTGACATCTTACATTATAATCATTGAATACTATTATTGAGCGCTGTTCAAGTTATTTATACTGAGCGAAAGTTTTCGATATTATCAACGCCTCGCTGGGGTGATATCAACGCTAAGTGAATTGTCCTGGTGTGTGTTGACACAGCATTACAAGATATTGCTCAACCAAATGGCTACATTTGGTAACAAATAACACCTACACTAGTCACGCTCCTTCAAAGGCTGATCACGGGCAACCTGCCTAAGGTGTTATTCTCGTAACTTCAAGTATTTCAAAATTTTTGTGGTAACCTACGACAGCTTAACGTTTTCAACAAGAACGGAAACCTCAGTGTGGCAGACTCATCTATTGGAGAGATTGTTTGCCACGATTGTTATTGCTGTGGGATGTTTTCGACGAAACAGTTAAGACAAATATCTGAAGAGGCAAATATTGGAAGGATCAAGATTTTGGGGGATCTGTAACTTTTGTTCATCAGTCGCAAAAATAAATGGGTTCGGCTGAGGAGTTTAGTTTTCAACGCCTCATTGGAGCTGAATCAACGAAATCTGCTCCTTTTTGAAACGACGGAATCCTCGGGAACGCTGTACAAAATGTTTATTGGTCAACGCTGGAATCCTCAGGAAGTCGGAAGTGTGAGGCCGAAGAATCGTGTCTGACATTTGTCGAGTTTGAGGACGATTTTGTTGGTCTACAATTCATATAAGTTACGAGCGGAACTTTCTGACATTTCAATCTAACACATTGATGGGAGAAATCGCCGTGTTTTATGAGCTAAGTAAACGTTTGTGGTCTTTCATTTAGTTAAGTGGCAGTCATTAATATTGTAATATTATACAAATTTTATAATTTTTTTATTCACACATGTCTTCCATTACGTCATAAGCGAGATACATAATTTGGTGCGATATTGCGCTAGACTTTCTTAGTTTTGCATGCGCATTATTTTATGTGGTTTTTATCAGGATAATGATTTCCATTCTTAATTTTACGTAGTTATCTCTGTTTATATTTTCTTTGCTGAGTTACTTTTCTTAATTATTAGAACAATATTATCTTGTTATTTATTGCTTTGGAATTATTACAACTAGTCTTTGCTATATTTTTTAATTGTGGTTTCATTATTCGATTTTCTGTGTATAGGCGCTTTATTACTTTTGCGCTGAAATCTTTCTGAGTTGCTAAATTCTTTGGTGTTTGGTGTCTAAGGTTTATATAAGTCATAATAGTTTGATGTGCGGAATTCTATTTATCTATTTATTGATTTAAAGATTGTTAACTCTGTTTAGTTTGTCTATATGAATTGCATATCTTGTTGTCTATAAATAGTTCTGCAAACTTTGCGTTAGTTATAGTAGATAATTTCTTGCGGGCAAGCAAACTAATTTTTGCTGTGTTTTTTGACTTTGTCGGCGTGAACTTTCATTTTGTGATTTACAGAACTTTCGTGCGAAATTTCTGTCTACATTTCTGATTTACAATTATTATAGAATAATACTGTTTCATTGTTGTGTCTAATAGTTATAAGCCTGTATACTTTTGGTACTCAACTTCTCTCTACAGTTCCTACAGGTGACAATTATTGAATATTAGTGAAACATAACAACATGTCGTCGTTACAGGAATTTGTTGCAATTGGGAAAGATGCAGGTTTGACAGGACCGGAGCTTATAGCGTGGACAGAGAAACAATTTGCAATGTTTCAGACCCATGAAAGGGATGAAAGGGCAGCAATGAGACAGTTGGACAAGGATCGACTAGAGGAACAAGAGAAGCAAAGATTATTTGAGAAGAAAAAGGAAAACGACAGAATTGCAGCTCAATTGATCGCGGATAAAGAAAGGATGGCATTACAAATGGCAGCTGATAAAGAAAAGCTGGATATAGAGGCACAGTTGAGAGAAAAAGAGATGGCTTTTATTCTTGAGAAGTTGAATACAGAAAAACTTCTGAACGAAAAAGAGTTAGAAAGTAACTTTACAATAAAACAATATGAGAAGGACAGGGATGAACAGATTGCTAGGAATAAGATAGAGGCACACTCCACAGACGCTATAAAGAAATACAATGGAATAGTAAAGACATATTCAAACTCTGATTCCATCTCTGCTTATTTGACTAATTTTGAGCTCATCTTGAAGCACTATGGAGTTGTGGAGTCCGAATGGGCTGTGTTGCTACACAGACACTTGAGTGGTGAGCCTTTACAGGTGGTAGAACTAATTCCAGAGGAGTTACGTAATGACTACTCATACATTCGGAAGAGATTATTATCTCACTTCTGTTTGGATGAATTTTTCTTACGTTCATCATTTAAAAATCTGGTTCCTAAACCAGGGCAGACGTTCCTTGATTTTGCTTCTTTAACACAGTTGACATTTGACAAATGGGCTCGCTCAGCTAATGTGACTGACGATTATAAGAAACTACGTGACTTAATTGTTAGGGACAAATTTATTTCGTCAGTTCCATCTTCTATGGCTACGTTTCTTATTGAGCAGAAATGTTCGGAGATTCAGGAGATGGATATAAAAGGGGAATGTTTCTTCAACGCCCATAAACACATATTTAAAAATAATTCTTCCCCGTTAATAGAGACGAATGCGTGCGAGATATTTCCTCATAAATCAAGGGTGAGGGGATATAGAACACAGCAAAAGGCTAGCGGACAAGATCAAAGACGAGAAAAACAACAGCAACCAAAGTATCAGCCTTACTCTAGACAAGAAAAAAAAGGAGTATGGACAACATGTAAGTTTTGTGGCTTTGGCCACGGCTCTTTACAAATGTGCGATAAAAGCCCACATTTTGATACGTACATCAAGAAATTGTTAGTTAAAAACAGAGACAGATTCAACACTTACCAAAGACAGACACAATGCTTCAAATGTAAATTTTTTGGGCATACTTTTGCTGTCTGTTAGTTAAGACGTTTGTATAAAGAGGCAAACGTAGGTATGTTGACATCTAGTAGCGACAGTGACTCAGACGAGACTAATCATGCAAATACGGTAGAGGGGGAGTACTCTAACATTGACCCGATCTGTAATACCTGCCAGGTCTTTCATAAAGATGGTAGTTTGACGTGTGGTCACCTGATTCCTGTACAAGAGACAAATGCAATCCATATTGCCAATGGATCATTGGTTGTACAGCAAGCCAAAGTTAATGGAATACACTGTAGTTTAGTTCGTGATTCCGGAGCAAGTATAGTGGGGGTACATAAGAGGTTAATTAACAGAACCGATTATACTGGAGAACATGTGATTTGCAGGACTTTTGGAGGAAGAAAGGAAAAGTTTAAGATTGCGTGGGCGGCATTTAACTGCCCGTATTTTACCGGAAGGATAAAAGTTGCGGTACTTCCAGACCCCTGTGCAGATGTATTGTTTGGCAATATCCCAGAGGTGCATGAGGCCTCACCAGAGGACATAACTAAATGGGAAGCAACACATATTGTGGCAAATGCTGTAACAAGGTTACAAACACATAAAGAGAAACAGATAAATCAAAATGACACATTGGGTCCAATGCAAACAATAAAGCAATTGTTGGAGAAACCTGAAGATTTTGGTTCCATACAAGATAAGGATGAGTCGTTAAAAAAGTGCTATGCTAAATTAGGCGAGTCACCAAAATGTTCAAAAACAGGTAAATGGTATTTCATAAAGCGAAACAACATCCTAAAACGAGTATACGATAAGGGTGGTCATCAGGTAGAACAGACAGTGCTGCCATTGCAGTTTCGACAGAGAATTTTACAGACAGTTCATGACATTCCGTTCGCAGGACATATGGGTGTTGCACGAACATCGGCCAGAGTTTTGTCGAATTTTTACTGACCAGGGTTTGCAAATGACATTTGCAAATATGTTCAGACATGAAGGGTGTGCCAAACTATGGTACAGAAGGGCCGACACCCCAAGGCACCCGTGCAACCGACGGATCTGGTATCCCGCCCGTTTAAAAAGATTGCGGTTGATATTGTCGAGCCATTGAATACGATAACAGACAGAGGTAAAAGATATATTCTAACGGCCATTGATACATGTAGTCGTTGGCCAGAAGCTGTAGCATTAAAGTCTATTACAGCGTCAGTATTTATAGATGCTCTACTTCTAATCTTCTCCAGAATTGGTTTTCCTTTATATGTCTTATCAGATAAGGGAGCGCAGTTCATTGCCGGAGCTACAAAAGCCATTAGCAGCATGCTAGGCATTAAACAAATGTTTTCCGCAAGTTTTCATCCCATGTCCAATGGGATTATAGAAAATCTGAATGGTACGTTAAAACGTGCATTGGCCAAAATTACGGCTCAACGTCCAGGTGATCGGGATGTTCTATTGCCCGCGGTATTATTTGCATATCGAGAAGTTCCACAGGCAAGTACTGGCTTTTCGCCTTTCGAACTGGTATGTGGGGCGAATCCACGAGGGCCGATGCAAATTCTAGATGAGTTGTTAACAGGGGAGGTTAAAGATCAACCCACGAAGGAAGCATATGAACAAGTCACTAACCTCCGTGACAAGATAATAACATCGTGTTCAGTTGCTAAGCAGGCATTAAGTGTGGCAGGAACAAAATATAGACAGTATGCAAACAGGTCGGCAAAAAAAGTTGAGTTACATGAAAGGGATGAAGTATTGTTATTACTCCCAAGTCCTGTTGAGGCATTGGCAACCTAATGGCAGGGTCCACTTAAAGTCATTAAAAAAATTTCTGATGTAGATTATCAGATTTTGGTTAAAGATAAACCTAGAATTTACCACATTAACATGTTAAAACCGTACCACTCGAGGCAGCCTGATACCTCTGATGATGAAACAGATTTACATATTAGAAATACTGCTTTATGTTCAGTAATAAATGAACAAGCTGGGGATGCTATTCCACATATTATATCTTACATCAAGAGTATAAGGGATTGTTGCACCCAGTTTTATATTTCCAGTCGGAAATTAAATCAAACTCAACGACGGTATGCAATTACCGAACTTTAGGCACTGTCTGTGGTGGAGGCAATTTAGAAACTTGAAAAATATCTTCTAGGTAAAAAGTTTTTGGTTATTTCAGACAGCATGCCATTAAAAATCTTTAAGGATGGTTCGCCGAAAAACGCGCGTATACATAGATGGTCTTTATTTTTGCAGGATTTTGATTTCACTGTTTCCCATATTTCGGGAAGTGAAAATAATTTAGCAGATTTACTAAGTCGATTATAAACATATTATGTGAATTAAATATTCTTTTGTTGTTAATTTTAATTTTTGGTATTGGAGTAAATAAGTTAAATGACAAGATTATAATGTCTAAATATAATGTTACTTTATTATGACTGTAACTTACCTTTGAAACACCACATGTATGGAAACAGTTGTTTAAATATAAATAAGTCACTTGTTGTTATTAATGTTGCAGATAGCAGGATAAACAATTACGCCAGTGAGTGAGCACAGAGCGTATGTACGAGGAAATGGACAAGGACAACTGCAAAAGCTGTATTCAACTTAATATAGGATAGTGGACGATTTTGCAATGTGACATTTGGAAGTGTTCTTTAATTATTTTGTGTAATATTCTAGAAATAAAAACATGTAAATTCTTTCAGTATTAGGTAGGAAAGCACATGATGGTTGATAGTTAAACCACTAATAGTATTAGTTTACTAGTGAAGTGATATTGATTTTAATTTTATCGTTATAATTTTATAATTATTATAATCGTTGATATTTATTATGTCAAAGTTAATGATAAGCGCATACTTATTTATTTTGTAGCAAGTAGTTTTCGTTATCATCAATAAAAAGAATGTAGATGTGTTATTTCATGATGGATGAATGTAGAGATGGATGTATGAAAAAGAGTATATACAAATACACACGTAAAATCAGACACAAATAGAAAGTTGACATTACAATTATGAGGACTAAGCACAGATATGAGATATAGTTTGTAAGATTAAATTGCCAATATCGGCATTGGATGATGGAAAGAGATGTTAACTCAGAGTGAAGTTAACATGATACATCTCTGAAATTGATGGAGATCAGCATTTCTTTTGACTCAGAAGGTCGTTGGGTTCACAACATAGAAGTGCATTTTGTTAAACCGAAGATACTCGAGGTACAGAGGTCTGAGGTAATTTTTGTCAAGGGGTCAGCATGAAACGAGAAAACGGCACTTTAACTATAGTGTCCGGCGGTGTTTTAACCATGCTTTTTGTTGCAAGTAGTCAATCATGATAACGCGAGAACATCTCGATGTTCATTTCTTTGGAATGTATGAGGTGGCGGTGATTGGGACTTGTGGGTTTTAATTCAATGTCTGAAGTCCACACGATCTATATTGTCTTAAGATGACATACTGAGTTCCAGAGATGACAGATTTGTAGTCGATCATGACTTACAGTAATTTACGTCATATCCATCATTGGCATACATGTCGAAGTAAAGTAAGAATAGGAAAATGTTAGGGGGAATAGCTGTCATGGCTTGAATGACAGCCAGATAGAGTTAAAAGAGTCAGTAAGTGTATCAGAATAGGGAATTAGAAGAAGTAATAAAATAAGCACAATAGAGCACTTGGACGGAACAAAGGTGACGTCACAAGTGCGTAGATATTGACAACCAAACGGTTGTCGTGAGGCAGTTTGAGTTGTTAGCCAGCCACGACAGAAGACACACGCAATGAGAAGCTGTGAACAGAGTAACTCCAACGGACGCACGCGGGCATTCGAGCTTCGGCCTACGCACACTACAGAAGACATGGTTTAGGCTCCTGCATTCGTGAACAAAAGACACAAGTTTATAGTTGTTACCAGCCCACAGTTCGGAAGATCTTAGTGAAGGTTCTTTGAGTGACTGCGCCATAGCATATATGATGCTTCGTAACAGGTAATACCCAAATGGTTTCATATTAGAGCACGCGAGGAGGTTAGGGCTATGTTGCTTACACCTAGACACATCGACACTACCCACACAGGCAAGTTCACTCTCCGTTACCCAATAGTCCACCCAATTGTGTAGGTTTGATTTGTAAGATCAAGGCGTGAATGAGAGTAGCATGTGACGGACTGAACCCTAGATCATCCTATGCATTCTTTAACGTTTCATGATGCTTACCGACAATAAAGACGTTGTCGTTCTCCTCATATGGTGTGATAGACTTGTTGATGGACTAACGTGAGTTGTGCTGTCCTGTTTGAGTAGACAGTCAGCAGCCAAACCCAATACACAACAACCCGTAATATCCAGAAACGTGACAGAGGAGTCCTGATTATATGACCAGAAACCAGTTTGATTACATCCTCATCAAAAGATTTCTAAGTGCAATAAAATTCGCAAAAACTAATTCAAAATTCAGACTTATATATCGACGACGAATTAATCATAAGCAATATACATACCTGATTACAAAAAAGTCAAGTGTGCACTAAGAAGCACACAATTTGACCTATGTGCACTAAAGACTGGTGGGATAAAAGATAAATTCAACGTAGAGGTAAAGAACAGATTTGAAGGACTGAATGATCTAGAAATTCTATTTCAAGATATCAGTGACCAATGGGAGATATTGAAAAACCCAATCAGCCAGGAAATAACCATCCATTAAATGAAGATGACTGGACCTAAAAATGGATGAGAGTAGACATTTTACACAAATGGAAATAAGGAGAAATAACAAAAATAACCATGACATACATGAAAAGATTCACAGCAACATTACGAAATTGTGCAAAGAGGCAAACGCATGGCTTGAGGAATTCCTGTAAGAGTCGAGTCCTGTAAGACTGCGCCGACTTCACCAAACAGAGAGAGAAAATCTGACCCACAAGTCCGATATATTGAGACAAACTCTGGGAGAACAGTGAAGACCTCAAGCAAACTGCCCTCTCACGATTCATGCCATAATAGATCAACAGCATACATTGATCACTGAAGAAGAAAAGGCCAATGAATTGAATAGTTGACAAAATACTCTCTAGCACAATGGTTGAATGAATAGTGTCAAGGTTACTTGCGCAAAATGAAAGATGTTTTATTTCAGACAACAAAATAGTTAATAGAATAAAGTTCGACCAAATTTCTGACCATGAACAAATGAAACAAAAGGGAGAAAGAAACAGTTTCTTGTGCGAATAAATACACACTAACATCCTAATGTTACCATATCTTCCTAATGAGAATTAAATGTAACAGAAACACTTACGTATATCACAGCGCCTGGGGTAAGAGGATGAAGACCTGTAGCCAGTATCACAGCCGAGCTTACAGTGTCCTGTATTACGGTCACAAACAGTATAGCCCTTACACTTTCCACATGGGCTGCGGCAGTTCATGCCATAACTACCATTACAAGCTGCAGAGAGATGTGATTGCATTAATTATAACAGTGGTTCCTGTAACCTTGTCCCTATAAAGTTGGTCTAAAAACATTGTGATCTACATATTTGAGGTGATGGGTCTTTCATCAATGTTTACACATCTGAATATGTGGTTATCATCCTCGTGTAGCAAATCTTTTGCAGAATGTCGCTCTCATTATGGCACGCCAAAAATCCGGCCATGTCTCACACCCAAAGCATCCTCATGCGCAAGGTGTCTGCAATATCCTGTGTCAATCTTGATGCTGGTCGACTCCAGCCTCGTCTTTCAGGAACCACGCCCTCCATCACCATTCGTTCAATGTCATTGTGGGGTTTAATATGGCCAATGTCTCGGAGAAATGATACTGTTTATGAGCCAGTTTTATTTGATGTTCATGTCTTGTAAAATTGCAATATTTATCTTCCTCTTGGTCTGCGGCATTCTGAGAATCTTTATGTAACATTTGAGCTGAATTGCCGCAATTTTGTTCTTTTAGTACAGAGAAATGGTCCATGACACACATTAATAGGTGCTACCTCTGATAAATTCCTGTCGTCTGTGGTTTATGGACAGTGAATGCAGTTATCACAATCCCTACATACTGGTTTCAAAGTAAGCCGCAGGTAATTTGGGAGCAGATCGCTTCTCGTTGAGTTTCATACTGGTATGACCATCGTAATGGTATGACCATCATACTGGTATGACCATCGTAATGGTATGAGCATCCGCCATTCAGAAAGCAATGGCAAACTACCGAATTATCAACGCATAGAAAATCATAAAAAGCCAAAAAATGCTAGTATTGACTGCGAAGTCCTGCAAAAGAGCATGCAACTAACTTAACTGGTAAATTATTGTTAAGAACACGATTCTCTATTAAATATTTTAACCGTATATTCAATAGTTTCTCTATGTGTGTACTTTCCAGTTTTACTAAGTTTGGATAAGGCTCAGGCTAGGTTCTAGAGCAATATTTTGAAGATCTTGCACAGAACCAGATTTAACATTAAAAGGGTGTGACAAAGTTGTCAGCAATCATGTTTCTTTCTTAAAAACAGCCTGACCTAGTAAACTGTGTTTGCAGATACAAATATAACCCAATAAGTAAGTACCCACCACGAGTTTTTAAAACTCCCCCCCCCCCCCTCACAGGTCCTCCCAGCCTAAAATGAGCACCAGAAAATGTCTTGGAAAGTAAAGGTGGCCAGCATAGTGTTGCAACATCACCCACGGAGTGCTGATTGATCTATAAAAATATGAGTCTAGTGCCACATGTCCAATGCACCTAAGGGATGTCCTTTATTTTTATTTACTTAAAACTGGAATAAAATAATAATGATACACTAATGATTAATGTGGTATTATGACTATTTCAACAGCACAGGCTTTACAACAGCCTTTCCACTCAATGTTATCATATTAATGTTCACAGTTGATCACTGACTTTACAAAGAGTCTGACCTGTCTGACATGTGTCGCCCATGTAACCAGCCACACAGCCATGCCGACACTGTCCAGTTTCATGGTCACAGTCTTTGTTCAGGCAAGTGTCACAGACACGCTGACACCAGTGACCATATTTACTCGCTTCACACGCTTGAAATAAAACAGATCTTATACAATGAAGCATAACATAGATTTTATACAGTAAAGCATAACGAAACTAATTCGATGGTTTAAAGAAGAAAAGAGTTAACATTAAGCACAGTAAGTTAGTTTCATATCCTTTACAGGACGGGGCAGTCATTTCCAGCATTTGTGGTTGTTTGTGATTTCTTGACAAGTTTACTTTTAGTAGTCATTGCTTTCTGAACAATCGGCACTCATAACATTCTATGGAAATAAGCGCAAGGCGATCTGCTTCCACATCGCCAGCAGCAGTGTTTCGAATGCGGAATGCGGGATTACAAACTGCATTCGTAATCTATTTGCCACATAGCTGGTTGTCAATTATAAATAAACTACTGTTTCCTTACAAACTATTAATTTCTATATTCATTCATTCATTCATTCATTCATTCATTCATTCATTCATCCATTCATTCATTCATTCATTCATTCATTCATTCATTCATTCATTCATTCATTCAGTAGCATGTCCTTTGCAGAACCTCACTCCCATAACAACCTTCCGGAAAACCTCTCGATCATAAGCAAGATGTCCCGCAATTTGTGATTGTCCCTGGTATGTTTGTGAGATAAAACATTTCTATATTAGCAATGATAATTTCTGTTTTAACCGTTTCAACTTTCTAATACCGTACGAAAGACAAATAAACTGCACTGTATGTTGTATTTATTTGTTTTTCATTTCTTCTAATCAAATTATTAACAATATTTTGCTTCCAAAATGGAAAAAAAAAACAAAAAAACAAATAAAAAGCAAAAAAGAAACGAAAAACAAAAACAAAAACAGGGTGTCTACATGGCAAAGTGGTCGCCTTCCTTGCACGCCAAACCATGGGTTCATTGTCACACTCCGCCATCCTGTTCACAAGTTCAATTTTTTTATTGATTCCCGGAGGTTATCGCTGGAGCAACCGAGTTCATGCTCTATACGACATTTTCAACTGGCCTCTCTGTGGAAGGAGACCGAGCCCCAGTACGCCTGCCTTTACACTCTTTCAAACACTTTGCTATCAATCTCAAACATGCCTCCAACATCCAACCAGATAAAACACATCAGATATGAGATAAAAGAGTTTAGAAGAACTGATGGAGTCTCCCAGAAGAGACATTATGAAAAACAACAACATCAGAAATATGATAGGAATAGCATTATGCTTCAATTTCATCATGAGACAACAAATAATGTGGTTTGGACATCTTATGGGAACGAAACTTGACCAACCACTGATACGAACATACAACTAAAAAGATCTCCATCTACAGCTAGAGGAAGACAAAGAATATGACTGGATAGGGAACATAAAACTCTAACCTGCACAGTTCGCGGCGACTGCACTAGTCAGGTGATCTTAATTCCTCAGGCTCAAGACCCCTTGCTACACACTGCAAGGTACTAAATTGGCAGTAAATGACCGCTGACAGTTTCAGGGAACATAAAGAATATTTAAAGCAAACAAATATGTGATGAAACAATGGCCTTGAAATGCAAGGTTATGCGCACCACACTTCTATGCTTAGAGGTAGACGAAAAACTAAGCGAAATTCGGGAGCAAGCCCCTTTTAGCCAGGAGACATAATATTTTTGTTGTTGCAAACATTGGCTATGAAAAAATTTGAAAATTCAGGCGGCTGGTAAAGATGTCCAGGTACCATGTTGACTGCCACTATGAATTTGTCTACCCCTGGCTGTGCATAAAAGTAAGCATGGATGAGGAAAAGAGACATCATGCACCTGGGCTAAACAATAAACAACAGCATCTATCAATCTTTCCGTACATCCTTTTAAAGTACACTTCATTCAACATGGGTTTCTTAGTGATTTTGTTTTCCATTATATACTGAAGCTCATTACAAATTACCACCTATATAATCCAGTAACAGAGTGTGAAATGTAAATATACGTGTTCACAAGTTTACATATTTGGAATCTGTATTCATTTTATTAATTTGTACATTTAATTGTTTTGAAATTCGTTGCAATCTCTGCAAGCAATGCAGAAACCCCAAAATTAAACCAATAAAATTATTCATTCACACTATCATCAGTGTCTGGTTTGTCCACGGTGTACTTACAAGCAACCTTGTCAGCGGCTCCGCAAGGTACTCACGCGTGTCTGGAAAAAATTTCGGGGAATCAAGTCCCATTCACGTGTAAGAACAGCTTCGACCTATTGCAGATTAGCAGCAGAACCGTGCCTGTATGAACAATATAAATTTGTTCAGTCTCTGCAAGCTCGTCCCACAGATGTTCTATACATGTCTGGTGATATGGCAGGTCAGTTAATTGGCACAATGTTCTGCTGCTGCATAATGCATGCACTGTGCGCACGTGCGTCATCATGCTGGGGAAGCTTCATATCTGGATAATTTGTGAACGCAGGAGCGACTACTACATCCAGAACTTCATCTCGATATGTCACTGCATTAACATTTCCACAAAAGACAGGAAAAGGCAAGCGATGGTGAAAACTGAATCCTACCCAAATGTGAATACTGCCACCTCCAAATCGGTTGTGCTGATAAACGCAGCAATCTGCAAAGCACTATCCACACCGTCGCCAAATCCGCACACGTCCATCAGCAAAGGATAGGTTGAATATGCTCTCGTCTGTGAATATGACAACATTGCCCTGCAGTCTAGTCCATCTGACATGTTGCGCTGTCCATTGCAGGCGCTACTGTCTGTGAGTCAAGTTTGGCCCAGCATAAGGTCGTCTTGCAGCAAGTCATGTATCGCTCAGTCGTCGTATGACTGTCATTCGAGGGACTTACTCACACCTAATCACTATTACTGTAGCTGTTTGACTTTCAGTAAGGAAACGATTCATTAGGTGACTCAGCAAAGATGACGAACTTGCGCAGGGCTAGTAACTCGTGATTGACCACTCCGATGTCTATCCCGGGCACTGTCAATGGTCCTGTAACGTTCATTGAGACGTGCAAAAGTGCTGTGGTAGCAATTCATCCTTCTGGCAATGGCCCGCGAACTCATTCTGGTCTCCAACATAATAATGGCTCGCTGGTGGTCGTTTTTAGATAATCGTGCTATTTCAAGCACATGTCCTGAGTGTTTTGTCTCAACGGCCTGTTTATACAAAATATACTGCCACAACGCGCGCACATTTTCAGAGTCATAGCTGTTGGAAATCGTGTTGAGCGTGTAAGTTTCATTGTTTTCATTTAGTATGTACACAAACCCTTGGGTTGAATCATGTACTTTCAATTCCAGTAGCCATTCGCTCTCTACCTCATGACGAACAAGGGGAAATCCATCCCAACACTTTATCTCTCCATCGTCTTGGCATCAGTGTATATACGAGGGTAAGTTAATAAGTAAGTCACAGATGGCTGTAGAAAAATTACCACACACGATAACAACTTGGAACCAGTTTATTTTTATAAATACATTGTTCCTTTATTTCTCAACATAATTTCCACCAACATTGATGCACTTATCCCATCGTTTTATCAGTCCTCCCAATCCGTCTGCATAGAACTGGGTGCTTTGTTTTCATTTACCGGCCATCCCATAGAATTGTGTGACTTACTTATTGACTCGCCCTCGTAACTTTTCTACCCAGCTATGCACCGCTTTACGGGTTAAACATTTGTCAGCGTAAACACTGATAACGCACCTTGGCGGGAGACATTTCGCGAATAACGCCGAAGTTGAATGTGAAGTGTAAACGTGGTTTAGAAAACGAAGGTTTGGGAGGACTGATAAAACGATGGGATAAGTCCATCAATGTTGGTGGAAATTATGTTGTGAAATAAAGGGACAATATTTGTATAAAAATAAACTGGTTTCAAGTTGTTATCATATTTAGTTGATTTTCTACAGCCATCTGTGACTTACTTATTAAAATACCCTCGTAATAGTGGTGCATTTTTAATGTGCTTCAGTAAGAACTATGTCCATTTACCTCAAGTGAATTCCATTCAATGTTTATCGTAATTGTAAATTCTGCCTATGTGTTACTGGGGTCTAGAAGGCAAACACACAAACAATAACGTAATAATGCAACCTAACCTGCATGTGCCGGCTTCGTGGCATAGAGGTTAGCGACTTTTCTTCGTAATCTCGTAGGTAACGTGATGACGGTGAGAATCAGCAGTGGTTCGAATCGCATGGGTAACTTACGGTGTATTTGAGCCTGCCGCTCAGAAAGCAATGGCAAACTACTGAGCCTAATCTTGCCAAGAAATCAACATACAGCTGAAAGATGCTGGTGTTGACACCGATGTCCTGTAAAGGATATGCAAAAAAACAAAAAAAAACCTGCATGTCGTAAGAAACAATTGAAGAAGGTTTGCATAGGATCGATTGCTTAGGCAAAGGAACTGACAAGGGACTAAGAGTCTTTCCAAAGGCCCACGATGGGAGCAGGGCCGGATTTAGACTTGATAAGGCCCTAAGCTATTTGAAATATGGGGCCCTTTATAAGTCCAGATATTCTATGTCATATATACATATATGACAATTGCTCACTCGGACAATATTTTTTGGGTCCCCCAATTTCTTGGGGGCCCCAAGCTATAGCTTGTGTAGCTTATATGTAAATCCTGCACTGGATGGGAGTGACATTCTGCAAAGGTTCTGCTACATGATGGTGGTGGTTAGTTGGGAACCCCATAGAAGACTTCAGTTTTAACTCAAACTCAATGCGCTGGTGTTCAAGTGAGAAGTACTTGCTTTTATCAGCGTGCGGTTGGTGTAGAAACGTTTTTTCCTGAACGAGTACTAAAGTACCATCGCCACAGGAACTGTGTTGAAGAACTTTGCTTCCCCTTTCCAAGTCCAGCAACCAGCGGGATGTGCAGAACTACTACTGGAACTTCACGGCTACAGTGAGACATATTTGGACACAACCAGGTCATGATTCAACACATACACACTGGATGGAATTAGGCCCAGGTTGGCAATTTTTTCTGCACATGTCTTAGGTTATTTCATTGTCAGCAGACTCCAAACCAATGTCCAAAGAGAAGATATATGAATTAACAAGACAAAAACCGATGTCATACACACAGAGCATGTTTACTTTCAATCTTTTTTTTTGTTGGGGGGGGGGGGGGGGTCTTTTCCTTGTACCTTTTATCCACCAAGGGATCATGGGCCCTCAAAAATCCAAACAGCATATTTGTATAACGTAAATATAAAACTCACGTGTTTGACACTGGATTCCTGTCCAACCATCAGCACAACCACTGTTGCACACACCATTATGATCACAGACGTCTCCAGGAAGCTTGCAGTGACACTGTTTCACACAACCTTCGTCATACAAATTAGCAGGACAACCTACAAACACAGAAAAGCAATTGAGTTAACAGAAAGGACAACAATGACTAAAACACTCCTCCCACTTTTATATAATTAGCATGAGAATCTTATTCTCCGATATCAAAAACTAGTATTACAAAAAAGTATAAATAAGCTGTCACACTCACACGAGACATCACTCATCCATTTATTTATTTATCTTTATGTTATCTATCTATCTGTTTCTCTTCACCTGTTGTTATCTTTCTATAATGTTACGGCTTTTGCTTTTTTCAAGTACTTTTAAGTTTATATATATATATATATATATATATATATATATATATATATATATATATATATATATATATATATATATATATATATATATTCAACTGGTGTCCACACAAATCTCTACAATAATTACTAAAAAATAGTCATGTTTTTCCGTTCTCAGGTGTTTATAAACTTCTAACTTCAGTTAATCATTCAAGAGACGACATAAATCTTGGAACTTTTGGTTCACTTTATTATATAATCTTGTGGGTAATTGGGGCATCATCTCCTGCTGACCTCTGTATAATTTGTTTTCATATGCATGTGTCTCTTGTCAACATTGGGGGGGGGGGGGCCTGGTGGCAAAATGTTTAAGCTGCTTGCCCCATGCTCCGAAGGTTGTGCGTTCGTTTCCTAACTCAGTCATTTGCTTAACGGGTGCAATTTTCTCAAGGATTCCCGGGAGCTGTCGCTGTTACTACAGAGTTCCTGTTCTGTGTGATACGGTTGGCGGGCCACTGTGGGAAAAGACGTCCCACTTTTCTTAACGTTTTCTGAACTTTCCAGTTGATAGTAACAAATGTCCTTACCAATGGGGTTTGTGTGTTTTAAAGCTGTTACGCGATCTTCCCAAGGCCTTACATACTGTATCATATTATTTATGCTAATTGTGTATGGTTTTAATTGCTTTTTAAAGGATTTACATGTAGCTTGTCATCACCACTGTTTCAACTGTATTTTATTTTTAAGCATTTAATATTCATTTTATTACCAAACTTAAGATGAATCATATTAATAACAATTAGACTCAAAACATCTGAACCAAAGAATGCTCAAAACAACTTCCTAAATTTGTACTATACATCAATTCAAGGCATGTTACATAAACATTAAACAATTAGCATGATGTAAGTTTAACATTCAATTGCGCTGTATGGTATACAGAAATTGCATTTTCATACAGATCACATCATTAAATTCAATTACTTGTTACAATTATTTACAGTTGCAGTAAACGATTCAGATTTAGAAACTATGATGGGATGCAGAGGTGTTTCCAAGGCACCAGGGCCAGGTTTTATACTGGCCAAGACCTACTAACGCGTACTAGTCGTGCGTCTTTGGCAACAGACCCCTTCGGGGTGATGGCTAACATAGTAGGATCGCTGATTCTTCCGATGTCGGAGAGTATCTGCTTGCACGGCGAGGAACCACCAGTCTGCGCACCAATAAGCCAGACATGGGACAACGGATATTCACGCAAACCTCAGGTTCTGTATGACATCACACTAATGTTGGTCAACAGGATGTCTTCATCCGACATACAGGACTTCGCGCGCTGGAGTTCACAGCCAGCTAACGCAAGCAAGCAACAAACTAGTTAGTTAGTTAGTTAGTCGACAGATCATCCTCATTGCACATCGAACCATTCAGTCCATAAGTGCTCGGATCCCCTCCTCAGCAAATCCCGCAGCGTGTAGCGGCTAACGACGCCAGTTCTGTGTTGGTTTATCAATCTTCTTTGGCTTCCTGCGTAGTGTTCTTGTTTGGCCACCCCTCTTTTAATTTGCTGTTCTCGTAGTCTGGCCATCGTTGTTTATTCACAGTCATCACTTGGTTCACGCAATAGTCTTACTTCTCGTAGAGCATTCAGAATGTCAGCCTGGTCCATGGCGCGTCCGCCCTCCACAGTAGCCTCACCTGCGAGCTTGTGAGCCCGCTCATTTCGATGTACTCCCGCATGCCCTGGTACGAAGATGAAACTAATCTTTGTCAGCCGACACCGCTCCAGAGGTAGCAACCATTCTCTTCAGATCGACCCCTCCTCTATCCTCTTGATCATGTTCATTGAGTCGCTAAGGAAACATGCCCTAGTGAATGTCTGTGTCTCGAGCCATGTTATTGCTTTACTTACTGCCATGACTTCCATAGTCAGGCTACTTGTGGTTTCAGTGAAAGCACCATAGTCCTCCTTCACAATTCTCCCTCCGGCCCGAGCTGTAAAGGCCCATGAGCTTCTCACATGTCGGACGACCGACCCATCTGTGTAGATGACCGCATCACCGTCTAGCGAATTCTCGAAAATTAACGCTTGTACTTCAGCCTCCACAGCAGCCGGATTTTCTTGTCTGCATTTTCTATCTAGTTGGATGCAAACTGAAAAGGATGTGCAGAAATCTGTTGGCACTTGCACCCACTCCTCGCCAGGTTCTAAGTCCTCAAGTGAACACACCTGTTGAAGAATGTCTTCGGCTTGACCCATCCACGACCGTCCTCTTTTTAACCTGCTGCCCTTCACCTTCATAATTTCACTATGCAGTGGATGTTGTGTGTTTGCGTTAACTCTGAGGTAGGCGCGTGCCCTGCAAACTTGTATTCTCTCATCAATGGTTGGAAAATCAAGAAGGTAGCGCATCGCCCTGCATGCTGTATCTCTTGTACATCCAATAATAATGCGCATAGCTTCATTCTGTATTCTTTCCATCCTTTCTATCCGCTTACGGCTGAGAGTCAGGATTGCCATTGCATAATCCAAACTAGGATATTCCAGATCCTTATTATTTCAACAAATAAAATATGTTTAATTCTCTCAAAGACTCTGTTTTATGTTGTTCAGTGACATACAAGTCAAATCAACAAAACAAAAAGCCTCTTAGCTTACCGCCTATAGAAGAAGATGGGTATTTGAACAATGATGCTGAACCAGACGAGATAATCATAACAAAATGTGACCAAATCAGACTCAGAACTGTATTCTCTAAAATCACCTTAAAACGTGGCACTTAGGGCGTTTATTAAGAGTCAGAGAATACTTGACATTATAATTTGTGATACAATTATTTAGCATTATGATTTGTAAGAAAATGTAGCATAGTGATTTGCAAGAATATGTAGCTTTATCATCTGTAAGACAACAATGATTTATAAGAACAAAATTGTAAACTGATGTGTACAACCGTGTAACAATATGATTTGTAAGAATATGTAGTATTATTATTTGTAAGAATACATGAGTGCAAACTGGAAATTATTGTTTGATTTTTAAAAGTTAAAACATATTTATCTTTGGTGAAAAGGTAACAAACGGGACAAATGTTCTCTTCCGTATATTAATAAAAAGTAACTATTTGGAAATAAAATAAACAGAAAATAAATAATTTTATGCATGAACACATGATATAGATGGCAGTTTCAGACAGAAAAAAACCGTGCAACCTTAGTTTTAAACAGAAATCAAATCAACTGAAAATATATTAATATCACAAACTTACCACATAATTTCACATCACAAATTCCAATGTCCTTTTTAGCTGAGACGTAACACCACAGTTTATTAAGTCGTCCCCTCTTATACACTAGCGGATTTCTACAGAAGTTCTTGGGTTCGTCTCCATCCTCAAAAATGATGCCACGGGCAACGCTGCTCCAATCAACACACTGTGTGTTGTTATCTGTTATACTCTTCCCCCCTGTGTAGAGAATGCCATGACTGTCATATATGCAGTCATTATCTGAAATGGAAAGTATTGTTTTCATCTGTAAATAGACAAATTCATCTACATGATTGTGCAATTTTGAATATCAATAACTAGATGCATTCATAAGTACATATTTAAAACATGCATCATTTGAAAGCTTACGTATGGCATTTTTTAAAGTTATGAAACTAGAGTCCCCGTGACTCAAGGCGTACAGTATGAACCTCTAAACTTCAGAACGTCATGGACAAATCACTGTGTTTAAAATTAAAAAGTTTTAGGACCCCAAAATTTTAGGACAGTGAACTGGATTAATAATCTACCCGGATAAGAGTCAAAAACTAGGACGGCCCATGCACATGTTACATATCCTCTGATAATTGGTAATCAAAACAAGAAAAAGCTAAACATAAATGCCACTTAATAAACTAAATTACAATATTTGATAGCCTATCCCATGAAATGAATCTTTATAGTCTGGGTGTTTCTGGCATACATACATTTGAATCATCATCTTTGCTATGATATTCCCATTCCATCTTGAGTACCTCCTTGCGTGTCCTATGATAGGAGACTGGAGCACTTATGGACTTATCCGTATATAACAAAACAAGCACAATGACAACCGATCAAAAAGAAAGCAAAATAGAAGAGAAACCTAGGGCAATTTTTTTGCACCGTACAAGCTTGGGTCACGAGTAGTTGAAGGATTCAGACACCTCCAGCATCAATTATTGAATCAGTCAAGTACTTTGACTTGAGTTTAATCAATGCTCAATATCACCAACGATTTTTGTGGTTATTTAGCACCAGTTACCCAAGAGAAGTCTTATATTAAGTGAATGCGCACTCTTATCTATCTAAATGAGCATTTTATAATTGTTATCAAATTAATTTTGTATGGAAGGAACTTGAAGTAAATCGAGGAAAAACACTAAATTCTGTCACCGAGGACAAGAAATTCGTGAACGTCATTTCACCTAACGAGGCGAAGTTGAGACGAGGTCTGTCGAACCCGCTTGCCAGCCCGGAGGAGACGGATCATCAGCTAAGTGGCCACGACACCCGTTGGCCAACGCGATAGACATTCAAATCTAATGTCTAACTATTTCAGGCCAAAACATTTGTGTCTGTGATTATAGTCATTCTAGCTGAATTAGAACAAAGCAGGACAAAAACATTCCACTTAAAGTTAGAATTTTAGAATAGAAAGGGGAATTGTAAAACCCTGATTGTATATGGCTGTATCCCATGGATCACACGACGTGTTTTACCACATTAAAACTAAATGTTATGATTTGCAATGTTCACTAAGCTTAATTTGTTATCTTAACACATAATATTTGCATAAACAGATTTGTGAGATGATATGATGATATTACAGTTTTGTAACTTTATATATATATATATATATATATATATATATATATATATATATATATATATATATATATATATATATAATTGGCACCTTGCCGTCTTGAAAGGCGATAGTATGTGCTTCAAAAAGGCATAATAACTATTAGCCATGGCGGTAGCGAATGTGACTGATAAGGCCGATTCGCGCTGTAAACGTTCGTCCACACTAGGTGCATGTGAACACGTGGTCATTTCCACCATCATGCACCATCTTACGTCTCACACGCTCGGTGTGACTTATCTGCAATAATTGTTTTCCTGTGTCTTTATTCCATTTCTGATGTTTGCCCTCCAATGCAACATGTTCAGCGGCAACTTGTTCCCAATGTGCCTTATCAATGCCTGTATCAATCATGCCCCGCTTACACACATCTTTGTATCGTAGTAGAGGCCGACCCTGAGATCTCTTACCCATCTGTAAATTCACCAAAAAAGATGTCCTTTGGTATTCTGCCATCATCCATCCTCCTAAGATGTCCTATCCATCTAAGTCTACGAAGACTGAGTATTGAATAATTAAAATGAATATGAATAATATATATATATATATATATATATATATATATATATATATATATATATATATATATATATATATATATATATATATATATATCCATGTCTGTGAGAGTGAATCAGATAGGAGGGCCAAATCTTTATTCAGGCAAAGTAACTGGAGAATCTTGGTCTTCGGTGTTATTCTAAGTGCTGTTGTTCAACTAATTATGTCGATGTTACTCGGCTGATTCAGTTGATACTTGTCAGCTGTCCCAATGCTTAATGAATCTCCTTCTCTATTCACGGCTCGACTGTCTGTTTCCGTCACGAGAATCCGTCAGCTGTTCTCATATGTCGCTCGTCCATCACAGGTTTTAACCCTTTAGTGAGCTGTCTTCATGTTACTAATTGTCATTTGTCCTATGAAAGGCTTTACCTCCTTTCGACCCTGTCAATAAAGCTCATCTCGTCAAATGCTACGTTAACTCCTATCCAGTAGCTTTTCCCCCATGGCAGTCATGTTCCCTGCCAACTGGCAATGGTGTTAATGCATCTCCTCAGTTTTCGGTCCTCTGTGACTTGGATCAATTCTATTGATGATATGTATTCATCCATGGCACTGTTGTAGTCCTTTTTTATTTCTGCCAGTCTTCCACAGCAAATCTCCAGTAGTAAAGATGTTTTCCAATGCCTCTCTTGTCATTACATGACCAAAGAACATCGTCTTAGTAAATATGCATCTACTGCCTGTGTAGAAAAGGACTAAACCACTAATTTGGAGTTTATGGAGAGAACTAAGCACATTCCAATGAACGAAGAGATGAGGAAAAGACATTGGCACTGGATATAACACAATTTGAAAACCTCGTTAAAAGTACAATTTGACCATAACACAGATGGAGAGAAGAATTAGAGACATATATGAATAATAAGGTAAGGTTATGGAGTGACCTGCAGAGGACAAAACAGGTTAGGAGGGCTTGGTGTGAATTATTTTAGGCCTATGCTCCACTAGTGGATACCAAAAAAAAAAAAATAAATAAATTAAGTTTCCACAGCTCTGTCAGAAACATTGTTACTCTGCTAGAAATATGGCATGGCTATTCAGAAAGATGATACTTTAGAGAGGTGTAGAAGGGCGTGTGGCTGAAGTGTATACGACGAATAAGGACAACTACTATATAATGACACAGCACTCAATTTTCATAACAAAGTGTACAATGTGTGTATAATAATGAATTTATGGTGATTGTTTTAAAAGTCTGAGTCAATCAAATTAAAACGGATTCCAATAACTTTTCAGCATAATGTACCATACAGTATACATTTATAAATGAAATGTGTGATGTACAAAAAGGTACAATGCTTACTAATAATATAGTTCTGATGAATCACATAAGATAATATAGGTTATATAAGTCATGTAATGCAAAAATTGTGAAGACAAAAGCAGAAATCGCCTTAACTGCAAGTCTACCTGCCTATATATATATATATATATATATATATATATATATATATATATATATATATATATATATATATATATATATATATAGGGGTATTTTAAAATAGAAATGGGAGATCGATGTCCCAAATTATCAGTGGACCCCTATTATAGGAAAGCCAGGCATAGGCTCGAAGATTCCCTATTGATAAAACAGGTATTCAAATAGGAGATCACGCAGTAGAGCCCAGGGAAGTCACTGCTTCAAAGAGAAAATAAGATCACTCTAATTAGAGGGCAAGCGAGTTGTATCCCTGCTACCAGCTCTCTCTCTCTCTCTTGTTGAATCGGGAAGTTAAGTGAAGTAACCATATCACTCTAATATTAATTAAAGTAATTCACATATAACACTAATGAAAGTACAGAACACCGTAGGAGACGTTTACATGTAATAAAAGAAACGGGTTGGGGGTATGCACCATGGGCAATACAATTTACAAAAATATTAAACACTTGATATTATTATGCCTAATTATCTAACAAATATTACTATCCCAATGTCCGATCGTTGATACCAAAAATTCAAGAACCTCCAACACAATTATAGCACAATTAACTACATATAACTGTTTGTATTTCTCTAGTTAAGACTGTGGTGAAACGCCAATGGCTCATGTCCTCATGCCTTCTTTTGTTTTGGGTAAACAGGGGGAAACGGCTTTCGGAAGCTCTCAGTTCTCTTGTTCGCTCAATCTCCATGAAAGATAGTTCTTTGGGGTTACCTTCATAACACAATCTTTACATGGAGCGAGTAGATATGGGTCTTTTCTTTCGGGTAGACCCGATGGAGCGCCTTGCGCCAAATGCGCACTGGTGCGGCTTCTGGAGAATTCATGTCCGTTTCTACTGATCGTTACTCACTGGCGAATGTCAAGAGTTCAAGTTAAAGATTGAGACATTTGAAAAGGTCTACTACTGGTGAAATGGAAAGGTAAACTTGGGTTTTCTTTGGTCCAGCCAAAACTTGGCCTATAAATCTCTGTTGTCTTAAAGACGGAGAGGATATGGCGAAACGGCAGTCTTGCCATATTGGGAGGGGGTGACCGTTAGCCGATCTGGCTACGCGTCTTGATCTTGGCATGGCAAGGGAACAAATCTGAAGAATAAATAGTTACCAAATGATATCGCTTGTTCTTGGCAGCCGATAGGCGAGTGCTATCTTTCTTCCTACGGCTTACCGTTACTTAGTAGTATCTCTCATTGAAATATAAGCACATTAGATAGCTACGGTGTGCCGGAAGGAGGGAAGGGCTCCTTGGGGATGGGGTCCACCAATCTATGATCTATCTTCTTGAGCCGGAAGAGGCTATCCACGGTGCTATCTCTTTCGTCTTTTAGTCGATAGGATGATGTGGGGATTATAAATAAACTTCGTTATCTTATTGAGAGAACCTGCATTCCTCTGAATCTACGTGTTAGGTGAGGCACTGCCGGTACATTGTGGCGACAGCTCAGACAAGAGCAGCAGCCGGAAGAGGTAGTATCTTCTTTCATATTCTTGCTGGGAATGGGGAACTACCCTGCGTGCCATACAACCCCACTACTATACTATTAGTTAACGGGGAGAAACACACAGATTACTAGGCACACCACACCACAAGATCTTGGTTGTGAGAAAGGCATGGTTTGCAAGTGAGAGGGAAGCATGGACATGAATGTGCCCAATAATAATAAAGGCTTGGTATGAGTGTGGAGAGTGAGTCTTATGTGCAAAAGGTTCCTAGGGTCAAACGACAAGACCTCGTCAAGCTGAAGGCCTAGTCTAGGAAAGACGCTGCCAACCCAGGACCTCTTGTCAGGTCGGGCAAGTTCAATCAGGGCTCTTGATTAGTATTATTATGTATATATTTTGTTATGGCAACTAATGTGCTGAGACCATTAGGAGTCTCCATGTAGGCTGTACCAGAGGTTTAGGCTGGAGACTCTCACAAATGTTTGTCCTTTCCAGGGTCCTTCTTTTGGAAGTATGAACAGAGCTGAAGGTCTCGACAGGGCTCTACGCAGAAAGTATGTTTATGACTATGCCATGGCAAGGTTTGGGCCATGCCAGCTCTAAGGATATGATCTCTAAGAGATAGAGCCACTGCTGACCTTGAAAGAATGACCATCAGCTAGACTGACACATCACCAGTCATCTCGATACGCTTGGATTGAGTCCTTTTGTATTATTGGCTGGACCCCGCCAATCATTCAGACACACCCATTATTATATCAGAACTGTTCTCCAGAATATTATTTCCTACCTGACATTATGCCAGGTGATTCCACGGCACTTCCCTAGAACATTTGATTACTAAAGACTGTGGTCCATGGAAACTTGGAAGTTTGCTTCTACAGAAGGCTGTTGTACATACAACCAATTACCTGGAAGGAAGGAGATTCTTGCACACGCGGTGAGCTGTATGTGGACGGATCGGACAGTGTATGAAGCTGGGTCTGTGAAGATAGCTACCTGAGGCTCTGTGCCTGAACGTTATCCTTTTTGTGTCTGTTTAGAACTATCTGTTTTATCTGCCTTAATGTTTTCCTGTGCTGTCCTTTATTAATTTAATAAATCACGTTTTAGTTTACTCCAATGAGCACCGGGTTAATTATGTGTCAGCCAGAAATACACCTTAGGGACTAGGTCCCTAGGTCGAAAGAAAGAGTGACAGTGAGTCCGGGGAACGGAGGAGGGTTGGCAAGTAAAGACCTATCCCAGTCAGGGCTATAGAAGATTATTTAAGCATTGTGACAGGGCTATTTGGGACCCTCCACGTAGCTTGTTACAATTTCTGGGGGCACGTCGCGGGATATTTGAAATCCTGGTGTTCTGGCTGATTTAGTTATAGGGGACAGATATTCTTGTCTACTATCAATAGGTTCTGCCTACCGTGCCTGGCTATTGTCTATACTCTTCCTGACACAGACTGACCGACATACGACGTGTTGTGGTCGTGTAATATATATATTTTGGTTATGTGAGATAGTCATTTTCTATACAATTTCTTGGGCACTTTCCCTCTCAGTTTAAGATGGCATCAGCTGGGTTTAATGTCGCTGACGTACAGGCTACAGGGCGTGAGATGGGCTATGATGGAGCGGAGTTACAGAAATATGTGCGGGAAGTGGAAAGAGACTTCAGACAGGCTGTGCGCGAAGCCAAGAAAATGGAGGCCGAGCAGGCAGTCAGAGACCATGAGTTCCGTATGAGGGAGTTGGAGCTGAAAGCTCAAACTGCCAAGGAAAGCGAGGGTGCAGTGGGAGGCGTAGCTCTCCCTGACTCAACAACTTCTAGTGGCGGTCCATACCAGGCAATGAAGTTCCCATTGCTCCCGTTCGATGAACACAAAGATAAGATCGACCAGTATCTTCACAGATTTCAGTCGATGGCTTTGGCTATGGGATTGGAACGTGGGAAATGGAACTTGAAACTCTCACAGGGCCTGAGGGGGACCGCGTACGAGGTCTACTCAAGGTTGCCACCTGGTATGGAGAATGACTATGAGGCCCTGGAAAAAGCATTATTGAAAAGGTTCCAGATGACAGCACATACATACCGACAACAGTTCAGAAAGTCGAAGAGAGAGCCAGGAGAGATGTTCGCAGCCTACAGTGTTAGACTGAAGTCTTACCTTTTGAAGTGGATGTCATTGGCTGGTTTTGCTAACGACTATGAAAGTTTAGAAGAATTAGTGGTCGTGGACCAAATGAAGAGGATGATGCCTAAGCCATTGCAAACCTTCTTGCTTGAAAATGGGGCAGAAAGGTTAGACGTAGTTAACACATTAGCGGAAAGGTATGTGCTAGCTCATGGGGATAATGGGGAACTGTCACAACCCAATCCCCGACCACCAGACACATGGTCTGGAAAGAAGAAGACCCCTAAAACAGCTCACACTAAGAAGGAGGATCCTTTCGATAAAGTTCCCAATAAGAAACCCTCTGGTAAGAGTCCACCTGGATCTCCTAAAAGAAAGTGGAGTGAAAAGTGGTACGCCTACTGCAAATCTCCTACACACAATACGGCTGATTGCCGGCGCAAACAGAAAGACTCTCACTATACTGCCTGTCTTGTAGAAACCGGGGAAGGGTCTAACAAGGAGGTAGAAGGGAGGGGTTTTGAGAACAAAAATTCAGAGAAACCACCAGTAGTAGAGACGATACTTGTGAACGGACAACCAGTCGAGTGTCTCTATGACACCGGTCTGCAGTTTGAGGCCGTAATTTCCTCACACTTAGTGAGCCCAGAGCAGCTAACCGGGGAGTCTATTGAGATTCAAACGGCGACCAAGAGTGCGGTAGCGATGTCTCTTCCGATTGCGAAGGTAGACATCAAATCGAAATATGTTACCGGCACTATACAGGCAGCCGTTCTGCTAGATCCGATTTTCCCAATGATCTTGGGTTGTCGCTACGTCTTTCTAGGGATTCCAACAGAACCCATGTACGTAGGGGCAATGCAAACCAGATCTCAATCGGGAGATGAGCAGACGCCGGCCTTGATCGTGAATCCCTTGCCTGGGGAGTTACGAGCTGCTCAAAGCCAGGATGCTACTTTGCAATCTTGCTTTAACCAGTTGCCAAAAAGTTCTGACCCACCAAGACGGGGTCAGTATTATATGAAGAATCGGTTACTGTACCGGAGAGCCGGAGTGGAGGATCGCCAGCATGGACAGCTGGTAGTTCCTAAGGTTTATCGGGAACAGCTTCTTCATATGGGACACACCATTTCTTTCAGTGGACATATGGGTGTCGGGGCAACACTCCAGCGCATTTCCTGCCATTACTACTGGCCAGGGATGACTGGAGACGTGCGTCGGTACGTCAAGTCGTGCCCAGAGTGCCAGCGTGTGGCACCAAAACACTGGACGGCTCCAGTAATCCTGGGCGACATGCCCATTATGAACTCTCCTTTCGAGAGAGTTGCCATCGATCTTGTTGGTCCTCTTCCTCGGACTAGGAAGAGGAATATGTATATTCTTACGATGGTGGATTGCTGTTCCATGTGGGGTGAGGCGATACCTTTGGCTACAATCGACTCTAAGCGAGTGGCTGATGCACTGATGGAGACCTTTACTCGGTTGGGATTTCCCAACCAGATCCTAACGGACAATGGGTCTCAGTTCTGTGGTAAGCTGATGGAGGAAGTCTTTCGTATCTTCCAGACTAACCACATTCACACAAGCCCATACCACCCTCAGTCAAATGGGCAAGTAGAGAGGTTTAATGGTACCTTGATGACCATGCTTCGGAAGCTGGCTCAAGAGAAACCAGACAGATGGGATGAGTATATCTCAGCCGCCTTGTTCGCCTATCGGGAGGTTCCCCATGGGTCGACCGGGTTGCCACCAGCCACTCTACTATTCGGGAGGCCTATCAAGGGTCCCTTAGAAGCCCTATTGAGATGTTGGACAGAGGAAGAAACTTCCGAAGAAGTTGTATCCTCATATAAATACGTCGAAGAGTTAAAGAAGAAACTCCAGACGGGTTGGGCTTTGGCAGCTCAGAATCTGAGGGCGGCCAGAAAGAGACACGCGGCCTACTACAATAGAAGGACAAAAGATAGGTCTCTTAAAGTGGGGGATCGGGTTCTGTTGTTACTTCCAGTCGGTTCCAATAAACTCGAAATTGGTTGGCAGGGACCTTTCCCGGTGGAAAGGGTTGTGTCCCGAACCAACTATGCCATCCGGATCAGGGGGAAATCCAAAATCTTCCACATTAACCTCCTCAAAAAGTATGAAGAACGATCTGATGGTACTTCTCTCCCACTCATGACTATGGCGGTCGCGATGGAAACTGAATCGGGCGAAGACGCGGATAGCGGGTATCCTTTACACCCTGGGGAAACCTATAGGGATGTACATATAAATCCTGATCTGTCGGCTGAAGAAACAGACCTGGTCATCCGTTTGTTGGAGTCCCATTAGCAGATTCTTACCGATCGGCCAGGGCGAACAGGGTTAGTCGAGTTTGATATGACTCTGACTACCCAAGACCCTGTTCGCCAAAAAATATATCCAGTGCCCTTTTCGAAAGAGAAGGCCCTGGAAGCTGAAATCCAGAAGCTTCTGGACGATGACATCATCACTCCTTCGACTTCTCCTTATAATGCCGGGGTTGTCTTGTTGAGGAAGCCCAGTGGGGAGCACCGCCTATGTATTGATTACAGGCATTTAAACAGATGTACGACATTCCAAGTTGAACCGTTACCGAACACAAATCAACTGTTTGCCAGACTAAATAAGGCAAAGTACTTTTCGAAAATTGATCTAAGCAGGGGATATTATCAGATCCCTGTGAAACCCGAGGTTCGCCCCTTGCTCGCCTTCAGTACTCCGAGCGGGCATTACGAATTCAAGGTGATGCCATTTGGGCTGAGCAATGCGCCCAGTGTGTTCACTCGCATGATGAGAATGTTATTAGAGCCTTTAAAGGATCCCTCTGTGGTCTCGTTTATGGATGATATTCTCATCGCGTCTGACAATCTGAGTGATCACCTGAGGTCCTTGGGACAGATCTTCAAAAGGTTAAAAGAGGAAGGGTTAACCGCCCGTCCAGCCAAATGCATGATTGGCTATCAATCCTTGGAATTTCTGGGACATACTATTACCCCAGGGGGACTGGTACCGGAAGAAAAGAATATTGAGAAGGTTCGTCTCGCACCCCGTCCTAAATCCAAAAAAGATGTTAGGTCTTTCTTGTCTCTGTGTGGGTTTTACCAGAAATTTATTCCGAAGTTCAACGAAATTGCGGCGCCGTTAACCGAGACTCTGAAGAAAGGATCGCCAGATCTTATAATCTGGACCCCGAGCTGTGAAGAAGCTTATGGGAAGCTGAAACAGGCTTTGGTGGATAGGCCAGTCCTGCAACTCCCAAATTTGGAGAAAACGTTTGTTCTAAGAACCGACGCGAGTAACATAGGGATTGGGGCAACTTTGTTGCAGGAAGGGCGAGATGATGCTTCGGTGCTATGTCCGGTGGCGTATGCAAGTAGAAAACTGTTACCCGCCGAACGGAATTACTCCACAGTCGAACGGGAATGTCTGGCTCTAGTGTGGGCGGTACAGAAATGTCAACCTTATCTGTATGGAGTACCGTTCAAAGTGCAGTCCGACCATCAACCTCTGACCTTTTTGGCAACTTCTAAGAAACTGAACGCGAGGTTAATGAGATGGTCATTACTCCTACAACCCTATCAGTTCACGGTCGAATACATCCCCGGAAAGGAGAATGTGGGAGCGGATTTCCTATCACGGCATCCTATGGTTGAATGTGAGGGTGGGGTCATTCGAACAGAACCTCTGGCAGTAGAAAGTTCGTAGGGTTCGACTTTCTTAAGATGGGGCCTATGTGGTGAAACGCCAATGGCTCATGTCCTCATGCCTTCTTTTGTTTTGGGTAAACAGGGGGAAACGGCTTTCGGAAGCTCTCAGTTCTCTTGTTCGCTCAATCTCCATGAAAGATAGTTCTTTGGGGTTACCTTCATAACACAATCTTTACATGGAGCGAGTAGATATGGGTCTTTTCTTTCGGGTAGACCCGATGGAGCGCCTTGCGCCAAATGCGCACTGGTGCGGCTTCTGGAGAATTCATGTCCGTTTCTACTGATCGTTACTCACTGGCGAATGTCAAGAGTTCAAGTTAAAGATTGAGACATTTGAAAAGGTCTACTACTGGTGAAATGGAAAGGTAAACTTGGGTTTTCTTTGGTCCAGCCAAAACTTGGCCTATAAATCTCTGTTGTCTTAAAGACGGAGAGGATATGGCGAAACGGCAGTCTTGCCATATTGGGAGGGGGTGACCGTTAGCCGATCTGGCTACGCGTCTTGATCTTGGCATGGCAAGGGAACAAATCTGAAGAATAAATAGTTACCAAATGATATCGCTTGTTCTTGGCAGCCGATAGACGAGTGCTATCTTTCTTCCTACGGCTTACCGTTACTTAGTAGTATCTCTCATTGAAATATAAGCACATTAGATAGCTACGGTGTGCCGGAAGGAGGGAAGGGCTCCTTGGGGATGGGGTCCACCAATCTATGATCTATCTTCTTGAGCCGGAAGAGGCTATCCACGGTGCTATCTCTTTCGTCTTTTAGTCGATAGGATGATGTGGGGATTATAAATAAACTTCGTTATCTTATTGAGAGAACCTGCATTCCTCTGAATCTACGTGTTAGGTGAGGCACTGCCGGTACATTGTGGCGACAGCTCAGACAAGAGCAGCAGCCGGAAGAGGTAGTATCTTCTTTCATATTCTTGCTGGGAATGGGGAACTACCCTGCGTGCCATACAACCCCACTACTATACTATTAGTTAACGGGGAGAAACACACAGATTACTAGGCACACCACACCACAAGATCTTGGTTGTGAGAAAGGCATGGTTTGCAAGTGAGAGGGAAGCATGGACATGAATGTGCCCAATAATAATAAAGGCTTGGTATGAGTGTGGAGAGTGAGTCTTATGTGCAAAAGGTTCCTAGGGTCAAACGACAAGACCTCGTCAAGCTGAAGGCCTAGTCTAGGAAAGACGCTGCCAACCCAGGACCTCTTGTCAGGTCGGGCAAGTTCAATCAGGGCTCTTGATTAGTATTATTATGTATATATTTTGTTATGGCAACTAATGTGCTGAGACCATTAGGAGTCTCCATGTAGGCTGTACCAGAGGTTTAGGCTGGAGACTCTCACAAATGTTTGTCCTTTCCAGTGTCCTTCTTTTGGAAGTATGAACAGAGCTGAAGGTCTCGACAGGGCTCTACGCAGAAAGTATGTTTATGACTATGCCATGGCAAGATTTGGGCCATGCCAGCTCTAAGGATATGATCTCTAAGAGATAGAGCCACTGCTGACCTTGAAAGAATGACCATCAGCTAGACTGACACATCACCAGTCATCTCGATACGCTTGGATTGAGTCCTTTTGTATTATTGGCTGGACCCCGCCAATCATTCAGACACACCCATTATTATATCAGAACTGTTCTCCAGAATATTATTTCCTACCTGACATTATGCCAGGTGATTCCACGGCACTTCCCTAGAACATTTGATTACTAAAGACTGTGGTCCATGGAAACTTGGAAGTTTGCTTCTACAGAAGGCTGTTGTACATACAACCAATTACCTGGAAGGAAGGAGATTCTTGCACACGCGGTGAGCTGTATGTGGACGGATCGGACAGTGTATGAAGCTGGGTCTGTGAAGATAGCTACCTGAGGCTCTGTGCCTGAACGTTATCCTTGTTGTGTCTGTTTAGAACTATCTGTTTTATCTGCCTTAATGTTTTCCTGTGCTGTTCTTTATTAATTTAATAAATCACGTTTTAGTTTACTCCAATGAGCACCGGGTTAATTATGTGTCAGCCAGAAATACACCTTAGGGACTAGGTCCCTAGGTCGAAAGAAAGAGTGACAGTGAGTCCGGGGAACGGAGGAGGGTTGGCAAGTAAAGACCTATCCCAGTCAGGGCTATAGAAGATTATTTAAACATTGTGACAGGGCTATTTGGGACCCTCCACGTAGCTTGTTACAAAGACAAACAATGTTTTTACATATTTATTTCCTGGACATATCTGGCACTAGTTGATCTTGACACTGGGTATTCTATGGTTCATGATTCCTTGTAGAATGATCTCTGTAGGTGTCAACTGAGACTAATTGGATGTGTGTAAAAGTTGTTGTTTAGTTGTTGAATAGCTGTTACGTAGTTGTTGGCCGCTGGACTTAAAGGAGGACACCTGGGGTGGTAAAGCGACTTAGCTTCACCCTTGTGTGGCTGAGTGGCAAATATAGGGCGCAGATTTTCCTCCTTCACTGAGGAATCGCTCCACTTGGGCCAGGGATGATTTCCCTTCTTGGGATCATCACTTGTGCCAACGGACCCCCCCCCCCCCATATCTTTTGTAACATAATGGACAACATAATTGTACCCCTTCTTACAAAATAATTAGAACACTCCTCCTCCTAAAACTTTTTGGAACAAACACCCCTAGAATACTACTACATAGAGATAAATCAGCCAGACCTTTGTCTGCTGCCTGTAGTGTTACTTACATGAGTGGACTTAACCAATGTCCCACATGACATAAGCATACCTCTAGCATGTCTGCAATGCACGTCAGAACTCTTGTGTGCACCAAGCAATCATACTCATTAGTATAATTATTCGCTCAGTGGTCAATTTCTACTTGTCGGACTCCGTCGGACTCTGGTCCTTATGCATCACACTCATCACACATCTAATGTATATAATGTTCCAGATAATACGTATATATCATATAACATGCATGCATATTTAGACATAGACACATATTTTTAAAAAAAAAAGTCATTTAGATAATCACAAAGAAAGACTATCCTAATAATTTCTCTCGTCAATCCTAGGATAAAAAACATAAGACAATCCAAAGATAGTTTAAATGACGTTTACAGTGTCTACAAATTGTGGCATTTTCCCATAAGAAAATGGAGATATTCCACAACGTTTTCAGAATAGGTCTCTTAGTTAGACCAAAGTCACTAATCACTATCATGACATGAAGACTGATACTAAACTGACATTCCCTCGACACAAACAGGGTACCTTTACATGTATTTCTCACCTCTTTGTTTCCAGGGATTAAATATATTATCCACTGAAATATTACATCCTGTTAGAATCACTTCCTCATGGAGACTACACTTAAACTGTATTCGCTACTCCCTATATAAAATCTATTATCCCGTCTGCCACGTTTATTGCGCACTTAGTCTACACTAGGAGGTCGGATAAACATGGTTTTTCGGACATCCTTCATGTAATGTAAATATCTGCGGACCTTCTCTTATTAATTTGACTTATTTAGTCTGCATTCCATTGCAGCACTATCTGCCGTAAAATAATACTTCATTTGGGCTAATGACTACATACTTTGGAATTACTGGGCGTAATCTGTTATTCCAATTAATAAATCGCCGGTCGTTGTATTTACTGGGCACTATGAATTTCCAGACATAGGTGTTTTCACAACCATCGCATTGGTAATATCAACAGGTGTTGTTCACCATGTATTGAGAATATGGTGTGCCTTTTCGACGGTTCCTAAGCTGCAGTTATGGGGGAATTGAAAATGTCATATATATATATATATATATATATATATATATATATATATATATATATATATATATATATATATATATACAACTATCTAGCTGCATGTGTATGCTACCTACGTTCATGTGTATCTGCCTACATGCAATATAAAGCACACAATATTAAATAGAATGTATAACACTGAAGTAGATAGGGAAAGCACAATATAAGTTAAGAAATCTTGATATAAATACCACAAATACCTAAGAGAAGTGAACGAACAACCAGCGCTTTATCCCAAATGATAAACATCTGTCTAAATACCTAATGAGTCACAATTAAATGTTCTACTTACGAAACAAACAGTGATGTCCATAATATCCACTCTTGCATACAGTTAAGCATTTCCCTGTGTCCGGGTCACATTTTCCACCTTCACAGTTTGAACATTTTAATTTACAATGCCAGCCAAAATAACCATCACGGCAGTCTGAAATATTATTTTTTTAAAAGCCAGATACCCATGTGTTTGAACACTAACATATCATAATATTTTAATTGCATTATGCACCACAGAAACACACATCCACATATAAAAGTCAAATTTATCAAAGCAAACGTGAATTCTCTTCAAGACCATAGCAGGGGTGTTAAATTGTGAGAGATGATAATATCGCTCAAATTCACTATAGGAAAACATAGTTCTGAATTTCTGAAACGTCATCTCTCATAACCAGTTGTGAAGTGATTTTCTAGATTCCTCATCATCATCATCATCACGTGTCCTGTCCTGCCAGCTGGCATGGGCGTGCATGACTTTCCACAGATCTCGGTGTTTGGTGCTCTGGATCAACTCTACTGATGGTATTCCTCCATGCCACTGTCTCAATCCATCCAGCATCATTTCTCTTGGTCTGTCTCTACCTCTCTTCCCCTCGATCTTTCCAGTTGTCACGATGTTCTCCAATGCCTCTCTTCTCATCACATGAAAGAAGAATGCTGTTTGTCTCTTTCTTATCGTTCTATATATTGTTCTAGTTTCATTAGCCGGTCTCAAGCAGTCGTTGTTAGTTATTCTGGCAGTCCAAGGAATTCGCAACATTATTCTCAGGAACCACATCTCTGTTGCTTCTAATTTTTTCCTAATTTGTTCATTAACATTCCACGACTCACTGCCATACAGCAAAACTGGTTCTACATTCAGCACTCTCTTTCTTACATTCAGTGACAGAGACTTATTGCATAAGATACTCTTTATTTTCTGAAATGCGGCTGTTGCTTGCCCTATTCTGCTCTTAATCTCTGTTGTACATCTTCCATCTGATGTTATAAGTTCCCCTACGTATTTACAATTATCCACTTGGTTAAGAATTGTCCCTTCTATTTCTATTTCACATTTTGGTGTCACAATTTTCTTTGATATCACCATTGTTACTGTTTTCTTGATATTCAAGGAGAGTCCTTTCCTTGAACTCTCTGTTACTACAATGTCAAGCAATTGTTGTAGGTCTACCACCAATACTGTGTCATCTGCATAGCGTATATTGTTTATATTATAACCTCCAACTAGTAGTCCTGGCATCTCTTTGATCTCTCTCATTATTACTTAGCTATATAGAGAGAAGAGATTTGATGACAAGATACACCCCTGTCGCACTCCTAGCTTTATCTGTTCGTAACTACCCTTTTTATTTCCCATTTTAATTGCCGCTACTTGGTTCCAGTAAATATTCTTTATTATTCTTGAATCTTTCTCATAAATAGTGATTTCTTCCAACATTTTAATCGGTTCATCATGTTTTACTTTATCGAATGCCTTAGTATGATCTATGAAGTATAAGTATATGTCTTCCTGTTTCTCTGTTGACCTTTTTATTAGTGTCCGTAATGTATATAGTGTATTGTTTGTGCCCTTTCCCTGCAGAAATCCATACTGTTCTTCAATTTTTATTTTCTTTCTGGTTCTTCTCATTATGAGTCTGAAAGAAGCTTAGTGATATGGTTTATGGGGTTAATTGTACGAGAATCTTCACATTTCAATTGCTCCTAGTTTTGTTGGTATAGTTATAAATACAGATTTAATCATATCACTGGGTAAATATGCACTGCTGTAAATATCATTTCAACCTTTTGGTTAATATATCTACTCTAAATTCTCCAAATACTTATGATTCTTCTATTGTGATTTCATCTGGTCCAGCTGTTTTTCCTTTCTTCATGTGTTACTTTCTTCTGTTAATTCTTCCATGTCACCATCATATAATTTCTCTTATATACTCATTCCACCCCTTCAGTATAGAACATTCCTCCAATAATATCTTTCCTGTTTTAGATTTCAAACACCCTGTATTTATTCTTATTTTTCTTCCCGTGAGCTCACTGATTTGTCTGTACATACTTTTTGTATTTTTAATGGAATTTAATTCAATTTTCTCCACTGCTCGTTTAACCAACTTTCTTTTGCCTTCACACATTTATCTTTTATTTCTTTATTACATAATAATAATATTTATATCTATTGGTTTACTTTTGATTATAACCATAATAACTCTGTCTGAAATACACCAATATCCATTAACTGACTTGGCTGTTTCTTCGTCAAATGTTATCCCTTCACCTTTTTCATGTGTATCCCCTTCAGAATAGATTATTGTGTGGTTGTTAGCTATTATTTTGCCCGATCCCTTCCATCTCATCTCACTTACGCCTAGTATATTCATTATCATGTTATCCAACTCTCCTAGAACATTGTTCAACTTTCCTAGCTCATTTAATGTCCTAACATCGCATGTTCCTACTCTAAATTTATTTATTTTAGTTATGATCTTGCCATCAGTAGCTGGATGACGGTCTGGTGTCACTTGTGGCTCATGGTTGTCCCTACCGGACGAGGATGTCCTAAGACAGCCATTAACGTCGTTCACTAAATCTGAAATATGGTTTCATGAATTCACGGGAAGACAATGTGGTGATTTCCCTTGCCTTCCACATTCACATCGTGATCTTTTACCTCTGCCTTTGACAGCCATTTCCGACTGTAAGGGCAAGTGAGTGAGTGCCCTTCTCTGCTAGATTACTAAAGCTGAAATGTAAAATACAAGATTGTCATTTCAGGTTTCTTAGAAATACATGAAAATACTAAAATTTTCCCTCACCAATATTTAGATCTTTAAGAGCCGACAGAATATGTCCAACTCTAGGCAAACAATTCAGATAACTCTGTGAATGTATGTGTTGTATATTTCAGCTTGAAGGATGCATCTCATAGCTTTAGTTTATTTTGTTTAAATTCTGCGTGTTAACCTCACGAGATACAGTTAAATATACCAGGCAATAATATGTGCAATCTATTGATTGTGTCTTCAGTGTTCACATTCACTATGGGGAAATATTGTTCTATATGCCAGTTTTATGAGGTGAGGTAATCAGCACACAGTCTTGTGACGTTTTCTGTCCAAAGTGCAAATCTTACAACTCAGGGTAACTGTTCTTCTTATCCTACCCCTTCTTTGTACACTTTCAGATGTCAGCTCAATACATATAAAGAGAGCAGCCATCAGCTTAAGGTTATTTCTGAAACTACATGAAATATGATTGCAAGACGTGGTTTATGCGACTTGTCCCTGTCACTTTCCACCATCCTGTTTCTACTGTGTGAATGTTTAGATTAACAGAACTAGTGCGAAGTGTTTGGCTGTGTGACCAAGTCTCCAGGTTAAAGACAGATCTCAAATCACTTTGATATGAAGAATATATAATGTTTTTTTTTTTTGCCATCAACAGCTCTATTTGAGGACAAACTGTGCAAAGATCATAGAAAGGGCAAAAGCATTGTCTCTGTTCTTCATATCCAAGTGATCTGATATATGATCTTTAACCTACCACTCTCGTCCCAAGTCTAGTAAAAGAAAGGGTCCCCTTTTCTAAAACCATACTGAGTATATGGTGCTAACCCCATATTTGAATAGATTAACACACGCATTGAGTGATGTTCATTATAAAGCAAGCTGCTTTTACTTTCCAGAACATTTTCAAGTACCCGTAATAGGCTGGACTGTCCTAGGAGTCCAAGTCATGTTTTGTAAAATATCCCTGTCTCAATGGAAATTCTAACACATGACCACCAGGCTGGTTGGTGGGCAGGCTAGCCACTGCTCCCACATGCGTAGTGGTGCAGCTATTCAGATAAAATCAAGCAATAACACTGTATAATGGTAGGGCAGAAGCCCACGAACCACTTCTTGCCATCATTGTTCACGTACTGTGAGAAATACTGCTGTTTTAAACATTTCACCTTAGGCTTCGAAGTGTAATTACAAACAGGTGTCATAATGCAGAGGCAGACCAAGAGAAATGATGCTGGATGGATTGAGACGGTGTCATGGAGGAATATCAGCAGCAGTGTTGATTCAGAAAACCAAAGACCGAGATCTGTGGAGAGCCATGAACGCCTACGCCAGCTGGTACGGCACTTGATGATGATGATGATATAAAGTAAAGTTGAGAACCGTGTTACATGCTGTCATGCAAATTTGTTTGCCCTGCTAGCCAGCGGAAGCATTTCTGAATCTCCATAGATCTGCCGTTGGTGTTCTGGATCAGCAATTTACTTGAAGATATTCTCCATGTCACCACCACAGCCCATCCAGCATCGATTCTCTACAGCCCTTCTACTGCTGATCTGTTCAGTCACCACATTGTTTTCCAATACCTTTGTTATCATTATATGATCAACAAACATTCTCCTTTCATTTGCCTTTTCCAAGTATTCATTGTTAGTTACCCGGGCTGTCCAAGATGTTTGCAACATACGTCTCAGAAACCACATCTCTAATGCCTCCAATCACTTCCTAATTTGATCGTTCGCATTCCATAATTCATTGCCATGCAACACAACAGGTCCTGGATATGTTATTACTATTCTGACCTTTAATGAATATGACTTACTGCAGACGATGCTTGGCCTCTTCTGCTGTAAATTTATGTCACTCATCTTCCATCTGCTATTATAATTAATGAATTCTTAACTTTGTTAAGCATTTTACTTTGTAATGCTATATCACATTTTCGTGTTATCTTTTTCTTTGATGCAATGATTTTTTCTGTTTTCTTGAGTTGAGTTGAGTCAAGAACTAACATCACAGCACTCGGAATATCACCATAAGTGCTCCGTACTCATCTGCAATAACCAGCGAAGAGTCCCAATACTATTAGTACCAGTAGCAGTTTGATTTGTTTTCTTGACATTTAATGAAAGTCATTTTCTACTCCCTATTGCTGCAATGTCCAACAATAGCTGTTGATCTCTTTGCGTTTACAACTATCAATGTCATCTGTATAGGTGATAAGTTAGCAGCATGTCACTTTCAGAATGTCGCAATCAGCCCAAACGAACGACTGATACTTAATTTCTGTGTGAAAATCAACACAAAGCACCTGCTCCCAAATAACTTGTAGCTGACCTCGAACCTAATATGTCGGGATGTGACACTATGTTCACTACCAATAAATCACAGATGCCGACCTGTATATTATAGACGATTTACATTATAACCTCCAACATGTATATCTGACCTAACTTTTATCTCTCTCATTATTACAGTGCAAATGGGAGAGAAGACATACGGTGTCAGAACACATCCTTGTCTTACTCATTTGCTAAGTAGTCTACTAAATATATATTCCAATTATCTATCATGAATTACATGGTGACTTTTGGCAAGCATGTGACATTAAGCTCGGTAGGGTGTGTATATGCATGCCTCTATGTACGTATTTCTGTGTTGTTTTCTGTAATCCAGTGCCTGTGTGTTTGTGCCAAGTACATCTCTCTCTCTCTCTCTCTCTCTCTCTCTCTCTCTCTCTCTCTCTCTCTCTCATCTCTCTCTCTCTCCCTCTCTCTCTCTCTCTCTCTCTCTCTGTCTCCTGTCTCTCACCCGGTGTCCTTGTGAGCATATGTTTCTCTCATTGTATATATATATATATATATATATATATATATATATATATATATATATATATATATATATATATATATTTGTGTGTGTGTGTTTGTGTGTGTGTCTGTGTGTCTGTGTGAATTCCCATCAAAGCAGGGATTGTTTTTTTTTTTTTCAATTTACCTGGGAGCTAACCAAATATGAGTACCAGAAAATGTTCTGGGAAGTAAATGTGCCTGGTGCAACATTAACCACAGCCCCTATCAAGTGCTGATTGGTCTCTATAATTATGAGACTGGCACTATATATTCAGCATACATCATGGTATGAGAAAGGGGCCTTTACTTTTACACCAGTGTTAATCCCTACGGGTCTATATCTTGGTGGGTGTGTGTGCATTTCTCTCTCTCCTTCTCTCACTTCTTCTTTCTCTTTCTCTCTCTCTCTCTCTCTCTCTCTCTCTCTCTCTCTCTGCAAACGTATGTTTGTTTATTTTGAGTTAGTATCTGTGTTTTTTAAGTGCGTATCTCTCTTTCCCTTCTCTCCCCCCACCCTCGTGTATTTGTCTTTATGTATCTCTGTGACAGTCTATTTATATAAGTGCATCTCTCTCTCTTTCTCTCTCTCTCTCTCTCTCTCTCTCTCTCTCTCTCTCTCTCTCTCTCTCTGTGTATGTACGTCTGCATTTATCATTGAGTCAGTATCTGTCTGTGTGTGCATTTGTGCAAGTCCATCTCTACACAGCTTGTCTTCCTGTGGGCACTCTTGCCACATATATGTCTATAGTTATCCCAGTAAGTCAGTGTATGTGACTGTAAGTGAACCTTCCCCCCCCCCCCTCTCTCTCTCTCTCTTTCTCTCTCTCTCGCTCTCTCTCTTTCTCTCTCTCTCTCTCCCACTTTATGTGATCATGTTGGTCTCTATGTATGCCTGTGTTATATAAGTGCAAACTTCTCACCTCCGCCCCTTCCCTACCTTTTTCGAATGTGCATGTTTATTTATATCCATGAGGGAGTATTTTCTGTTATGTTTGTGAAAGTGAATATCTCTCTCTCTCTCTCTCTCTCTCTCTCTCTCTCTCTCTCTCTCTCTCTCTCTCTCTCTCTCTCTCTCTCTCTCTCTCTTTCTGTCTATCTCTCTCTCACTGAGTGCATGTTTGCCTCTTTGGATGTCTGTGTCAACCCTACTCTATAATCTTCACATATTTATATTACTAAATAGAGATATGTATATACAACTCCAGTATGCGATTCACGGACATAAACTGTTTATTGTATACACCTACAACAAAATACTTCAACAGGAACATTAAAAATACTTCTCTTACGTGTCTGTTAGCTGTCACTCATCAAAATCTCCATCTTCCTTATCTTGATATGTTTCCGTATTTAGTTAATGCGTTCTGTGATATACCATAGTGTCTCATCAATTTCTAAAGTGATCCCCAGTCAGTGCTGACAAAGGCATTTCCACAGCTCACAAAATCAATATAAAGTCAATATTAACATCATCCCATATATTATCAAGTGGTATAAGCGGTTGTGTCTCTCTGCAGATCTTTCTCCTTGTCATCCTGGATAAATTCTATCAAGGGTATTCCTCCATGTCACCAGCCAGCAAAATGTATCTTGGTCTGCCTCTTCTACTGCTGATCTGTCCAGTCATCACTATGCTCTCCAATGACTCCGTTCTCATTATATGACCAAAGAACACTGTATCTTTCTTACTCCTGCATATAATGTTATACTTTGATTAGCTGATTTCAGGCAATCTTTTTTTTTTTTGTTATTCTGGAAGTCCTAGGTATTCACAACATTGTCTCAGAAACCACATTTCACTGCCTTCACGTTCTTCCTAATTTGTTAATTCTCATCCAAAGACTTACTACAACATACCAGAACGCATCTAACATAACATTTCAGTACTTTCTTTCTGACACTAAATGATTATTTATTTTCTAAAATGCAGCTTTTGCTTGGCTTATTCAACTTAATCAAAATAATTATCATCTCTTACATTATAATCATCATCTACATACCAATTAGTCTCAGAAATTGTCTCTGCAAAACAATGGGGCTCATCATCAATCACAGACTGAAGTGATACATTGCAAGTGGACATAATTTTATGCCTCGGCAGGCTGGTTTAGACAGTGTTATTGTACGACAGATCTCTCAAGAAATTGGGGATGCATTCCAAGAGAAGAAACTGGTGCTTGCGGCTTGGATAGATCTAAAGAAAGCCTTTGACAAAGACTGGAAAGAAGGACTTGTAAAGAAGTAAGGTGATAACGTACGCTGATGACTTGGTCATATGATGCATTAGTAGCATAGGCAAATAGATGGTGTGCCAACATAAACACTGAGAAGTGCAACACCTTTCTGTTTACCATTTCTCTAAACCAAAAGGCTGACGGCATCCAGATAATTGGAATTCGCCTATGAGAAGATAAAGAACCAACATACCTTTAAGTAACATATGATGACAAGCTGATATGGAGAAAGCACATCAACAAAGCAGTATCAAAAGCCAATAGGGAAATAGCCATCCTGTGAAAACTAACCACATTGGGAGCAGGTGGGAAAATACTTAGCAAAGTGTATCAACAGAGTATACGACCAAGCCTGAAATACGGGTCAACTGCGTGGTGTTCGACATCAAAAACTACACTACAAGAGCTTAACATGGTGCAAAATTAAGCACTGACGAGTCACCACGGAAGAGATGAGATCAAACCCTATAGTAGAGATGGAGAAGATGGGGAGGACACAAGCACTGAGAGAAAGCAGAGATACAAAAATGCTAATAGAAACAGAAAAGTTCCTCAGCATGCCATGCCACCTTTTGAAGAACATATTTGAAAACCTAGCTATGGGGCGGTTGAAAAGAAGCAGTTTTATCCACCAGGCCAAATAACTCTGCAGAGAAACCACCGATCTGCCCACAATTGGTATACCCCTGCAAACTATTACAGAACAAACTCTAAGGAAAGAGTAACATTGCCTATAACTATAAATCCAGACAAAAGTGAAAGGAATATTCGATAAGGAAGAACAGAACAGTGTACAATGCAGAACGGCCAGTCTCTGTTTCCTTGATCACAAATACCCCCAGGACCTTTGTATCCGAGTCTTCATGGATGGTCAGCACAAAATGTTGTTCAAAATGGATGAGCGGGAGTGTATATCGAATACCCAAATAAGAATAGGGATACTGTTAGAGTACTAAATGGAAATTAATATCATAACTATGATGCAGAAATCCAGGCAGTCAAGACAGTAACAAGAGAAATTACTAACTACCAGCCATGGTACTCAACCTGTCGTGTTATTGAGAGATGCAAAATCAGTTAATTGAAGCATACCTGTCTGGGAAATTGCCAGTACTATGTACACTACTTTGTGAAGTTGGCAACCAACGTAAGGTACCATACAGTAGATACCATCTCGATGTGGGGTACCCAGAAACGAGAGAGCTGATTGATTAGCTAAGGAAGGAGCAATAGAAGAACAACCTCGTATACCCATTACATACCAACACAAGAACAGAATGATCAAATCAGTTAGAAAGTCACCAAAACCTGCTCAAGACGACTACCATCTTATGGACAAACTAGAACAAGACATTATTCTGCGCCTCAGAACAAGACACAATAGATTACGCAACCACATGTATACAAAATTCAAGATTGGCGAATAAGCCATGTGCACGTGTGGATTGGCGCCGCAGACAGCAGATCCCATACTTCAACACTGCCCAAAATATAATCATCATTCTGTTTATTAACTATAACTTTACTGACCGCCACCACCATAAATGAAGACTGGGTAACCAAGAGATTAACATGTCCACCTCATAGATCGTAGAACATTAGTTTGATCCTCGTTGAAGGAAGGAAGTTTTGTTTTTTAATCCAATCATGTACACTACAAACTTAAGCAAGTGGCCTTTACTCCTTAAGTCTTAAGAAAAATTCTGGCACACAACAGCAATGGTAAATATGTTGTAATGAAGAAAAAACAAACAACCCACTATGATAATCATTATATTATTTCTCATTGTTACTATTTTTTATATTATATTATTATATTATATTATATTATATTATATTATATTATATTATATTATATTATATTATATTATAAATTTATTATTATTTAATTATAATTTTATTTATATCACAAGTCAGGTCTTAGTCAGAAATGACTGAGCTACCGAATGACAGTAGACGGTACTACCTGCTTTCTGTCAGCGCCAATGTTGGGCGGCGCTTACCAAACCCGACACCCCACATTGTGCCAACGGCTTTGGGCGGAAGAGTGCAATTGGGAGGGTACAAGCCTTATCCTGATGCGAGGAAATGCAACCAAAAGACAAAATGTCATGGCCCTAAGATTATGCCCTAAGCCTTGGTTGGCAGCTGGTCTAGGATCGAAGCTCCGACAGGTGGACAGCTAGAGCATTGCTTTGCTGATCCGGCAGATTCTGTTGCTTGTCTTGTTCCAGAAGTATATGTGTTACCTTTCCTCTGGAGTGAACTAGGCAGGCCGGGGGAGGATTCATGCTGCATGGGCAACACATGGTCTCTATATTTTAGCCCAGGCTTTGTTCTATGGAGAGGCAATAACACCATCCCTGGTCTTAACCGGTCTCGGAATCAAAGCGAGAGGTAACTGTAAAGGGTTATAAGTCCTTGTCAATTGGCGAAGACATGGGGCGCCACGCGTTGCCTCTGACGGTGGGAGACAACTACAGGTGTCACTGATCAGCTACCGCCCGCCTCAAGCTGGGCAGCCCCCTGCCAAATGGGTGCTTATCCGCCACAGCAGGCCCTCTTCAATGGGTGCTTGGGGCTAGAACAATATCTGAATCGCAGGCTGTAAAACCAATGCACAAGATACTAATTTTAAAAAAAAATAGAAACCTCAAGCTACGACTTGCAACCTGGAACGTGAGAACCATGTGTCCAGGATTTTCCGCTGACTTGACAAATATTGACGATGTGAGAAAAGCGGCTGTGATTGATGTCGAACTCAATCGTCTTAACATTGATATTGCTGGCCTGCAGGAGACTCGCCTCGCTGAGGAAGGGTCACTCAGGGAAAACAATTACACCTTTATGGAAGGATAGAGGGCAGGCAGAAAAAAAGGCAACATTGTGGGGGATTTGCAGTGAAGAATTTGCTACTGGGAGTGATTGATATCCCAGCTGGAGGCAATGAAAGACTAATATTCCTGCGCTTGGCAACCTCTTGTGGTTTTTCCACCATTATCACTGCATATGCACCGACACTCGCTTCCCCTGATGATATGAAGGATACGCTCTATGAGGAGCTAGACAGTGATCAAGGCACTTCCAAAATCCGACTACATTTATATGCTCGGTGATTTCAATGTTCGTGTGGGCAAGGACTCTAGTTCATGGCCAGTGTGCCAAGGAAAATACACCATCGGTCGCATGAATGAAAATGGGCAACGGCTGCTGGAGCATTGCACCACAAATGGCCTTTGTATTACAAACTCTTTAAAAAAAATAAACAGCTGCATAAGGTCACATGAAAACATCCAAGATCCGGCCATTGGCATCAGCTGGACTTCATCATCACACGGAGACAACATCTGTACCATATATCATTGACTCGAAGTTACCACAGTGCTGACTGTGATACGGATTATTCTTTGGTTGTTGCAAGGGTTAGACTGAGACCAAAGAGAATCTACACGGCTAAACACAAATCTAGACACAGGACTAATATTATTAACACTCACGATCCTGGAAAGTGCTTTGAGATTCAACAGCAACTTGAAGACGCTTTCACTGATATATCAGAAAAGTGTACAGTAAGTGAAAAGTGGAATAAACTTAAGGAAACATTTTATAAAACATTGGCAGGGGTTTACGGCACTGTGGATCATAAGAGGCAGAACTGGTTTGCTGCAAACAGCCAGATACTGCCGCGCTTGATTGAAAAAAAGAAAATAGGTCTCTTAAGAAACAAGGAAAGAACAACGCGTAACACTCTTAGTGAGATGAAGCAAGCTAGGAAGAATGTGCTAAAGGCCGCCAGGCAGAGTGCGAATGACTATTGGATCAAGTTATGTGAGTCCATTCAAATCGCAAGTGATAAGGGAAACATCAGAAGCATATATGAAGGAATAAAGAAAGCCTGTGGTCAAATGTTCAAAAGAAATGCACCACTGAAAACTTTGCCTGGAGAAATCATCACTGATAGGAAACAGCAAATGGATAGATGAGTGGAGCACTATTTAGAGCTTTACTCAAGTGAGACCAAGCTAGCGGATGATGCCCTCAACGCCATAGAGACCCTGCCAACTATTGACTACCTGGACACACTTCCCACCATACCAGAAGTTAAGTATGCTATAAATGAACATGCATCTGGCAAGGCTCCAGGTAAGGATAAGATTCCAATAGAGATAATCAGGAGTGGGCAAGACACATTCACTCTACAGATCCACCAGCTAATAGAGCTATGCTGGCAAGAAGGATTTCAAAGATTCAAGCATCATAACGCTGTACAAGAACAAGGGCGATCGGAGCGACTGTAACAACTATAGGGGTATCCCACTTCTGTGTATTGTTGGGAAAGTATTTGACAGAATTGTTCTGCGCAGACCTCAAGTCCTGGGAGATCAAGTCTACCACGAATCACAGTGCGGCTTCAGACAGAACCGGTCTACCATTGATATGATGCACTCATTGCGACAAATGCAAGAAATATGCCGGGAACAAAATCAACCATTGTTTATTACCTTCATCGACCTCACAAAGGCATTTGATTTGGTCAGTTGTGAGAGTCTGTTCAAAGCACTAAAGAAGATTGGCTGTCCACCAACTCTTCTGTCCATTGTGGAATCGTTCCACACTGGCATGATGGGTATAATCAAGTTTGATGGTGCAACTTCAGAAGAGTTTGAAATCAAGAGTGGAGTTAAGCAAGGTTGTGAATATTCCCCCTCCCTCTTTGGGATATACTTTACACTTCTACTAAAATATGCCTTTTGCGATCAGGATGCCGGTATATATTCACTCACGCTCAGATGGCGGCCTCTGTAATGCTCAGAGATTGAAGGCCAAGACCAAAATTAGGAGCGTATTAATCAGAGAGTTGCTTTATGCAGATGATGCTCCAATTACGACCCACTCTGACGAAGAATTACAACATCTACTATCTGCATTCTCCAATGCTTGTTCTGAATTAGGTTTAACAATTAACAAAAAGAAGACCCAGATTATGTCACAAGGTGCACATGGCGTACCATCAATCTTCATTGACGACGCCGAACTGGAGATAGAAGACCATTTTACATATCTAGGATCAGAGGTAAATAGCAATTTATCCTTAGATCAGGAAATCAACATCAGAACTGGTAAGGCAGCAAAGACAATGTACATGTTAGCAAAAAAGAGACTTGGAGAACAGGAAACTTACTGCCAAAACAAAAGTCCTCGTCTACCAAGCCTTTGTCCTTAGTACTCTTCTTTATGGCAGTGAAACCTGGACAACTTACTCACGCCAAGAGAAACGTTTAAACAGCTTTCATATGCGGTGTCTGCGAAGAATTCTTGGTATTAAGTGGCAAGACAAAATCACAAATATTGAAGTATTGGAAAGATCAGGTTGTGTAACGGTGTATTCCATGCTTAGTCTCCGTAGACTTAGATGGATAGGATATGTCAGGAGGATGGATATTTTTTAGTGAATTACAGATGGGTTGGAGATCTCAGGGTCGGCCTCTACTACGATACAAAGATGTGTGTAAGCGGGACATGATTGATACAGGCATTGATAATGAACATTGGGAGCAAGTCGCCGCTGATCGTGCTGCATGGAAGGCAACTATCAGAAATGGAATAAAGACAAAGGAGAATATGATTGCAGATAAAGCACACACAGAGCGTGAGAGACGTAAGATGGTGCATTATGGTGGAAATGACCATGTTTTCAGATGCATCCACTGTGGACAAACATTTGCAGCACAAATTGGCCTTATCAGCCACACACGCCACCGCCATGGGTCGTAGTTATTAACCCTTTTTGAAGCACAATGTTCCAAACTATCGTCTGTCAAGACGGAAAGGTGCCAATGTGTATAATTGTATTTACCAATATAATTTTCAACTAATTTTTCATCACTTTATGAATACATTTGTATTTTAGGTCTTAAGATTCTCCTTATTCACTTTTACTATAATCTAACATGATTTGTGTCATTGCTGTCTTTACTATAATCTTTTTAGACACCACTTTCACATTTTTCATCATCTTGTCTGTCATTGTGATCATCTTCATCTTTATCTCTATAGATCGGCTTTCAATTTCATAATCAATCTATTATTTGAGTAACGAAGACACAAATAACAGATTGCAGGATTTATTGCCTGGAATATTGCATTGTATCCCATTAGGTACATAATGCAGAAATCACAAAACATAAACTAAAGCAATAACATAAATCCTTCAAGCTTAAATATACAACACGCATACAATTGTTAAATCAATGTAATATTGTTGCTGCGGCCTCAACGAAGCAGGAAGGTTATCTATCATTTTCCCCCAAGTTAAAATAATCAAAAAGTGCAGTTTCGTCATGTTCATAGCTAAAATACACATTAGAACGGAAACTTTAATGTGGCTGCCTCCAAGAAATCAAGTTTCCAATTGTTAGTCATAACTCTTCTTTTAAGAAAAATCATATTTAGCTTTTTCAGCAAATGTCCTTGAAAATGGCCTAGTCATTAATAATTAAATCTTCGCCTTGACTGGGTTTAAAATTAGATACCGCTGGGTGCATTCTAGAAGATCTGTCTAGCTACAGATGTCTTATATATATATATATATATATATATATATATATATATATGTGTGTGTGTGTGTGTGTGTGTGTGTGTGTGTGTGTGTGTGCGTGTGTGCGTGTGTGCGTGCGTGCTTTCGCGTTCGCTCTCAAACTCAAGCCTAGTTCATACACACTACTTCTAGTACTCATGGACTGAATATTGTGCGTGTGAAGTAGCTTTCCCTTTTAACAGTGTCCCTCGCCTTTAGGCGAACTCACTCAACTTCAGATGTGCTTATAATTCACGTCCCAAGTCAAGGACGATAGGTCAACATTTTAGTCCAACTGTCCCGTGTAGAGGTTGAACCCCTTACCTCGGAATAGGCACACCAGATGTTTAAGATCACGAGCTCCAGGAGTTTCTTAAAATAAAATTGCACACGGTAACATAATAACGGAGCCCGGAAACGAATCCGTGAACTTCGAGTTGAGTTGAATTGAGTTAAGCTGAGTTGAGGTGAGCTGAGTTGAGTCAAGAACCGACAGCATTGCGCTCGGGGCATTTCTATCATCGCTCAGTCATCATCTTCAACAACCAGTGTAGAGTTCCAATACCATTCGTGCAAGTTACAATCTGATTTTATGTCCGTCTTGCTTTACCTCTGAGTGACAACTGTCTTTCAGATTTTCTGACAATCCCCTGCTGTCGCATTCTATCTAGACCATGATAGTCTATCTGTTCTTCTGCATTAATCACGAACTTCCAGGTGGGCCTTCACCACATCTGCATCATATCGCCCCTCAGTGATGCAGCACCAGCAAATCTGTCTGCTATGTCATTTCCAGTCCCACCAGAGTATCCTGGTGAAAAAATCCAGCGAGTGCTAACAACCCGCGACGTCTGAATTGATACACACCATTCAGCACGAAGCTTGCCAGTCTTCGCCTTTGTCAGCATGACTTGTGAATCCATGAACTTCGAAGCGCGATGTAGGCCACTTAACCGTGGAAGGCATGCAGACCAAAATCCACTAACACACCACGTACACGAAACTAACAACTGAAACTAATGCACTCGTACAATAATGAGAATATTAACATTGTATTCTCACCTGAGGCACCACACGTGTCTACACCAAGTAACAAAAATAGAAGACACCTTGTCAGCGCCATAACACCTCCCACTCTCTGAAATATAACAATATGTAAAATATGGAATACAAAAATAATCAGAGAACATGTATATACATTTTAAAAACATACAAACAATACATTACCGACATATAGAAATTACGTGTATATCTGTCTGCTGTCTGTCTGTCTGTCTGTCTGCCTGATGTATGTATGTAATGCCTGCCTGCCTGTCTGTCTGTCTGTCTGTCTGTCTGTCTGTGTACGTGTGTGTCTGTGTGTGTGTCTGTCTGTGTGTCTGTGTCTGTGTCTGTGTATGTGTGTCTGTGCGTGTGTGCGTGTATATGTGTATGTATGTATGTTTGTATGTATGTATGGATGCATAGATGTATTGATGGATGGATGGATGGATAGATGGATGGATGGGTGGATGGATTTATGGATGGATGGATGGATGGATGAATGGATGGATGGATGTTTGTGTGCTTGTGTGTATGTACGTTTGCGTGCATGCATGTATGTACTTGTGTATGTATGCATGCAAGTATGTATGTAATTATGTATGTATGTATATGTGTGTGCGTGTGTGTAAGTATGTGTGTGCGTGCTTACGTGCCTGCAAACTGACTGCCTGCATGCCTGCCTGACGTGTTTATATCAAGATTACATTAATAACACGTGTTGATAGTAAAATTGTGATTAAATAGTATTTTCCATTATATTAGTTGGCGTTTTGGAATACATTTCATGAAACAGTAGTGTACTAACCTTTGAACTTGCAACGTGATTACAGTTTACCAGAAAACAAATGTATCCCTTTCGGAAGACAAATGATAATTTACAGTGGACAAAAGTCCGTATTAGCGATGAATGTGCACAGCATATCCTAACAGTTCTCAACCATTTCAATGGCTAACAGCTATTACAATATTACTAATTTAATGACTTATTTGGTGTGACTTTAATGCTGCGATGGCAAAACGGATGTTTCAAGTGGTTTTACCCAGTGAGGTTTCACTTCCATTTATGCCGTTGTCCTTTGAGTGTTCTCAACAAAGTAATCCAATTTTCAAAACACGCTGTTAACAATCTGAATAAAAATAATCATCATTGACACGTTGGTGTAACGGTTATGACGCTACGCTGACAATGGCACGAGCCTGGTCGGACGAGGGTATGATGCCAGCTCTTGTTGGTCACTAAGGATGGGGAAGATTGACCATCTGTTCTTCCGTTCACGCAGGCCAACCTTTGTGCAATGGTCCTAACACTTCACGTACTCACACCAGGTTCTGTGGCCGCGCGTATGTGTTTTTAAATATATATTCATTCATTGGCACCTTGCCGTTTGACAGACGATAGTTTGGTACATTGTGCTTCAAAACAAGCATAATAACTTCAACCCGTGGCGTTAGGGAATGTGGCTGATATATGATATATTGGAGTTTTGCTAATCAGCTTTTAGAAAGTAAAACATGTATTTTGAGCATAATCACAATGATTTTCAATAGATTTTGTCCATCTGCCAACACACTTCCGTATTTCGTTATTTAAAAATGGCTCAGGCTGTGCTGTGGGACCACGAATGTACCGCTATATTCATTTTTTCATCAGAGGTGAATCTTCGTCCTGGAAGAGCTGCTTTAAGGCCGTAACACGCACTCATGAAGATTGGATGTAAAATGCTCCTGATTATCTTGTGTGCTCTCTATTTGTATAGTGACTGTTACAACACTGGCATTTACATTAGTTGCTTAGGACTTACCTAGCAGCCCTATATGGTAACATGTTGCTGAAAGAATATTTAAGAGTCTTAATCGTGGACGATTCATTCAGTCTAGCTGCGTTAATCAACACGAAAAGGAAAATAATAAATGAGGTAATGGGAATACATAATTCATTGATGTACCTGAGACACAGTTTTATCACCAAAGACTGTTGGACTCCAGGAGATGGCAGCAGATTTGTCAAAACCCGTGTATATCTCTATATCAGCGCTAACATAGGGTGTCCGTAGTTTCAGCTGTCACCGCAGGCTAAAGGCATGGGGCTTATAATAGGTAAAGTCATGGGTCGTTAACAAGGAGAATATTGTTGAAAGTGTACGTGCGTTTGAAGATACAATGCCTGGTGCAGTATGGACAAATGTACCTGTGAACTTCCGGCGACCATTCCGAGTTATTATCATATACACGTGATATAGTTTGTGCCAATAAACAACACGTATTTATTAAGAGTTGCACAAGTTGATAAGTTGGTTTTCCTAATCTGCGAAATAACTGGGATGTCACAACTCAGTGTAAATGACCAACCGTTAATGAGGGCGTAGTGCATGGGATGTCACAACTCAGTGTAAAGAGAACCATTAATAAGGGCGTATGCACGGGATTTTACAACTCAGTGTAAAGGGCGAACCATTAATCAGGGCGTAATGCATTTTAGGCCGGTCTCCGTGGCTAAAGGCTTGTCTAAAATTTGGCAGGTTTGATATCATTGTGCACTACACCATTATTACTGAGATATCGTAAAGAACAGGCCATCTAGAGAAAGTACGTGGTGAGCAACTCTTAATTCATATTTGCTAGGTGTGACGTCAAGTTTCCATTAGAGAAGAACTCCGTACAGATAACCACAGACCTAGACAACGGGCTGAGATAGTATATTTCATGGCATGTGGATGATACAGTCTTTGTAGTAGTAACATGACCTCCCTAGTAAATAACTTCGTTTTTCTTATCCCTCCATCAGTAGTAAATAATGACAGTATTTTCACAACACGCTTGACAGATGGATCAGTAAGTGAAGTGCCTAGGACAACTTCTCTACCTATGCCAGGACCAGACCAGGACCGCGAGAAGTAATGTATGTGGTGAAGAAATCGTAAGACAAAATTATTACATCAGCCATATCTTTAGATACTTGCATTTCTGAACACAAGCACAGTATAACCCAAATATGAAACTTCACAAGTCAGATTATATGCACGATAATGGCATCAGTTCCTTCGACTAGATTACACTGAAATGAGGTAGAACAACGGCAGTTCTAATATATTTTAGATAGCCAAATAGATAACTTTGTTATCATCTTCAAAAGGACATTGGTTTGAAGGAATTATAAGTTCTAGAATAAACACGGTCGGCTTTGAGTTGATTTTACATTTTTAAATCGACACTCTTGCAATATTCTAATCTTATCTATCGGAGTTCGCATTTACTACAGTTTGCACTGATGGCTTCTCTTGCTCACATGTGTGGTAATGCCTGGTAAATTACCTTTGAAGTCCTCACAATTAGTGACACTGATAGCCACCTGCATTTGGTGTATTGACTCAAACCTGGGTGCCCGGTGTGTGGCATATATGTAGTAGGGCAGGTCAGCATGGCACAATGGTTAAGAGCGCTATTGCTTAAACTTTCTGTGTGCTGATGCCAAGGTAGCGTGTTCAGTCGATACGCCTGTAAGTTTCACTAAAATGTCGACTTCCTGTCCTTGACTTGGGGACGTAAATTACAAGTACCCCTGAAGTCAGAGTAAGTTCGCCTGATGGCGAATGATACTCGTAATATGGAAAAGTAATTCACAAGCAAAAATCAGTCCAGTGCACTAAACAGTAGTAACATGCGCATGGACTACGCTTGAGTACAAAGCGAGCAAACAAACTGTCATATATTGCGAAGGGACTGGGGATCACTGTTGTGCACAACATATTTTCTAACCAAAGAAGTTGGGCCCCATCCTCTTCTAATCTTTAATAATCAAGAATATGACCCTTGAGTTATTGCAAGCTCGGTTTTATTTTCTGTCTAGGGGGTTTTGGTCCTTTTGGGAATGATTAATACCAAATGAGAGTCTGCCCCTTCACCAAGGATCCTATTAGCTCTTGAGCCCATGTAGATATTCTGAGAAAAGTCTGAAAGATTTCTTCAGCATGAATTAGGTGAAGAAAAGCATGGTTTTTGAGAAGTCATGAGATATAGAGTCTTCTCTCTCCAATCTGTTATTTCATTGAGTTTATTGAGGTTAGTAATTTGGTAAATGATTTCCTAAATTACTTATACACAAAGAACATCCTGTTTTCACAAATACCACAATGTTTTAACAGTGTTTTAACAGTGTTCAACAGTGTGTTAACAGAGTATTTCAACAGTGTTTCAACAGAGTATTTCATCAGTGTTTCAACAGAGTATTTCAACAGTGTTTCAACAGAGTGTTTCAACAGTGTTTCACAGACAAACTGAACTGGAATTAACTCATGAGATCCTGTTAATGTTTGTGTAGTTTTATTGATTGGGCCTGTATCTTTTTGGTCTTTTGGAAAAGACATTTGACATTTTTGAAATTGATACATGGTTTGCTTTTCATGACAATAATCAATGTGTAAGTGCATATCAGTACCATCAATTTTCCCAATCAATAAATAATAGCAACAATAATCATAATAATGGTGGTAGTGTGGTTTAAGATCTTTTTCCTGTAATAAGAAACATTAAATCTTAAGTGGCCCTATCATGGTTTGGGCTGTCCTGTCCTATGTTTCCATCTGAGGGTTTGGGTGTGTTGGCAATAGAAATGTCACCTCTGAGTGGTTGATTGGGTTGAGCCTGGGTCCATGGACTGGATAGATCCGTTTCAGTACTTGCCAGTAAAGCTACTCTGAAGGCTGCCCTTGCTCTGGACAAGGCCTGAGGTATCATGCCATCTCAAGTGTGGGGTTCATCTTCTTTGCCTCCCTCTTCTGGTCGCCACCAAGAACTCACTGTGTAAAATTCACATATGCTTTTACAATCTTACAAATGTAATACTCCATAATGATAGTAAGAATAAACAAGACGCACCAGACATAATAAGGTCGGAAGAAATCTAATATCCTGAAAGTAGGAACTAGTTCTCCCCCCCCCACCTCTCCTCTGATCTAGTGTTGTGTTAATTTGTGTGTGGTCAGAGATTATCACACTGGATGCACCTGCTATCATCTGTTTCCTGCTGTATGCATGTTCTCATTGTACCTGGGTTCATTGAGAAGTGTACAGTCAGACATTGATAGGAGTAATGATGTGTTGTTACATTGAGCATTTAAGTCAAGCTGATAGGGCAAGACCATGACAAGGATAAGATGCATTTTAATAAATGGCATACAATACAACATCTTCATCAACTCATTTGGGTTATGCATAGTGTATATAAATGTTTCTCTGCACCTTCCAAATTAACTAACCTGTCTTCTTCTTCTCCTAAATCATTTTCCATTACCTGCCGTTGTTGTGCTGTTGAGTGGTGGTGCAGTGTTGTGTAGTGTGTTGAGTTAACTTCTATTGATTGGGGTTCTCATGCCTTGCACCACTTTCCATCATCTTCATCAGTTAATATGAGTATAACTCATCTAGTATCTTATTGTTATTCATGGCCATCATACAGAACTTCTGATGTGTATATGTTAAAAAATGTAATCCATACAAAATCATGACAACAATACCTTAATAAGAGGTTGTTACAAAATGTACCTCTCCTAATCCACCTCTCTTCTTCTACATATTATTTTATTCTCCTTCTTCTTCTGTTATCAGTGCACATCATGTCCATTCTGTTGGCTATCAACAGTTGACTATAGACCGAGGTTTCATGTACCTTTTGGTCTGGACAGATTACCTACAAAATGCCTTACAAAATCATGACAACAATACCTTAATAAGAGGTTGTTACAAAATGTACCTCTCCTAATCCACCTCTCTTCTTCTACATATTATTTTATTCTTCTTCTTCTTCTGTTATCAGTGCACATCATGTCCATTCTGTTGGCTATCAACAGTTGACTATAGACCGAGGTTTCATGTACCTTTTGGTCTGGACAGATTAACTAGGCCGTCTGTCACAAGTGGCGTCTGTGAAGCATAACCTGTTTTAGGCAACGCAGCCAGTGAGTGCTTTGTCTAAGTGAAAATCTGACACATAAATACAACTATTTTCTATCAAACCCTATTATTTCAGTTCATGAAGAGGAAAGAAAAGATATAATCTCTCTCTCAGCTCTTTAGATTGCGAATAGGCAGAAATAAGTACGGTTTCAAGCGAGGCAGTGGTTCTTGTGCACAAACAGTCTTGTGGTTAGCAGATAGCAATTTAAGCAGTTTTGATGAAATGCATAAGAGTGCGTTTGAATTCTCACCTCGTACAGTTTTCTGTGATAGATTGTTGTAGTATGCACACATTAAAGCTAACAGATGTATTGAAGAACTTCAGAGTTTGTAGTTTTGAGAAAGTATGAGTTTGCAGTTTTGCCGGGGAAAAAGCTCTGTGTATTCAGAAGCTAGCAGTCGACAATTTAACATTTCAGAGGTTTTATTTTATCAGTAATACATTTAAATTGACGCACAAACACTGGATACCTCTACTGTATACATCTGGGTATCAGATAGATCTGAGGATTCACATGCTTACCTCGGATTTAGGATCAAACTGTCGTCTTTTTCAGGAAAATCATAGGTCACACTACCGATCTGAACTGTTCGTCAGGGCGGTTGTAGGAGAAGTGCGCGATTTGAATACCGAACGCTTTCTGCAGGTCAGTGTCGTCATCACGTGATCGGCTGCCTCCAATGATCTCCCTAGTTGTAGACGCTGTAATTTCCAAATTTAGACGACACCCGTCCATCTTCGGTGTCATGTTGGTGTTCGTTCGCGTTAGTATGGTCAATTGTATAACTTCCACTGTTTTGGTGTGCAAATGTTGACGCACTGTACAATGATGGTTGGTGATTATGTCACACAAACAAAAAATGTAGTAGGCTGTCAGAGGGATTTCTTTGCGTGATTTATTATTGACACATTATAACTTCGAACATATCGACAATTAGCCGATGAATTTAGTGCATTGTTGATACTAAATATCCATCTACTGTCAAAACATGCTCAATTATTTTCTGACTGAAGTATGTCAATACATAATATGATCCTGCCAGCATAAATGAATTTCAATGTGAGCAGAACAGACATTGCCACAGATGTGGACACCACGTCTGATATTAGTAGACAATAGCATTAATTAAATGGAACCCGATAGATAAAAGTCATATATGGCATGGCAGCTTAAATTAAAATGTACAAAGATAGAAAATCAATTCCTGGGTAGCAGGATGTCTTTCACAGAGAGGACTTAATCTTCTATTTTTTTTTAAAAGTTATCTTGTTGCTTGTGCTAATGTCACATTAGGTTTCTTCAATGTCTCTTTTATTCCATCTAGCTAAATATCCCTGGGATACCTTTGTGTCTCTTATTATGATGTTATAATATAAAACACCATAGCTGTGACTGATATTTTTATTGAAGTTAAAAAGAGCGAACAATTTAATTCGCTAGTATTTTACAATGATTATTTTAAATTCAAATTCTCGCTTGCTTTGAATTCAAGCGTAACTCATACTCGTGTTATTGCTTTTTTTATTGCATTGGGCTGATTTGTGTGAATGGATTATAATCAGTGTTATACCGGCACTTATTCAAAGTTTCATGTTTAATGCTTGTTTTTTGCGGTATAACTATATCACTAATAATATGTATTAAGATTCGTTAATATCAATAATTATTTCGTTTCCAAAAATCTTGCTAAATGGAATCATTTTCACCACTTAGATCAATTCGGTTATTTGAAAATGAAATATCAACAATACATGTGAGTCTCTGAGAATCAGCGTGATAAAAAGAACGTTTAAGCCGACATTAGAATTTAGAAGGTTAGAATATTTTTGTTTGTCTCCCTTCCTGCGATTGGAATTACAATTTCACACACACACACACACACACACACACACACACACACACACACACACACACACACACACACACACACACACACACACACACACACACACACACACACACACACACACACACACACACACACACATATACACACGCGCTGGCACACACACACAAAACATGCACACACATACACACACACACACACACACACACACACAATAGTACCAGAAATTGATTCACTGTTATTGATCTGCACACGTATATCCTTAGTAAAGAAATAGAAACTAGAGAACACATTATACGCTTTAAACATTGAAAGTCACAGCGACCACGCAACGATTCAGCCTGTGATCTCCAAATGACAACGACGTTCTCTGAATGAAGTAGTGTACTTCGACAAGTTTGTTTCATATCGTTTACAGGGCGTCTCAGTCAACATGAGCATTTGTTTTTTACTGTTGTGATGTCATGGCAAGTTTTACGTTCAGTAGTTTGCCATTGCTTTCTGAACGACCGGCACCCATACCATTTCATAAAAAACAAACGTAAGGCGATCTGCTGCCAAATGGCCAGCAGCTGTGTTTCGAACGACGCGCGTATGCGGGGTTACGAGATGAGTGCGTAACGCCTTCGCCACGGAGCAGGCAATGTACTTTAAGTCACGACCGTATAGTTAGACTGCCATGAACAAAATTAGTGCTAAATAAGAAGAGGAATGATCATTCATACAATCCCGTAACACCAGACATGGATCGTGCGATTTGTATTGGTGGAGGTGTCAGTAAGCATAATTTCCATTCCCCCCCACCCCCCCCCCCCACCCCCCACCCCCCGTACTCAGCAATGTACATTTGTGTGGAAATATTGCATTTCATCCTTTGTTTAATTTTATCAGTCGGACATTTTTTTTTTTGTCGTGCCTTCATCGTCTCCGTTTGTCCCTAGCAGGATACAATCTGAGAGAGTTTCTTGCCGTGAGACAAACAAGAAAAGCGTGTGACCTATCGACATTGAGACAAGTAGTTCTTGATGTCCTGCACACATGTATTTGTTGTGTCTGCTGGGGATATGAAGAGTAAAATAAAATACTTTGGCAGTAGCCTCTACGTTTAAATAAGAGGAAAAGTGTTACGTCATGAGTGTAACTGTTGTTGTGTGTTAATAATCCTCAAGTAGAATCAGTAGACTTGTTCCAAATGTGTTCAGCCGGTTACCAGCAGTTATCCGTAATCAATATGTCTCTTACTGTTGCAAGGGTTAGTACTAAATAGAGATAATAGAATGGAGATAAATTGTCTCTTAGTTTCTTGCTGCTTCGCTTCGGAGGTCACGGGTAGCAAGTATCACCTGGATCTTTTCTCCGGGGTATACCGGTGTGCTGGGGAATGAACAGGAGGACAGGTTGGCTAGCTCGGCAAAACTTGGTGGAATATTGATGCATAACAAGAGTAGTGTATAAGTACAAAAGCCGCTCGTTTTTTTGAGGTGCACATCGATGTGCACCTCAAAGGGCGATAACACCTTGGTTTTTTTAAAGTAGGTGTGGTAGTCAAGTGGTCAAGTGGTCAGAGGGGGTGTGGTAGTCAAGTGACCCCTGCAATTATAGGTACGTCTAGTATACAACATACAAAATAACAAACAATCCAGTCAAGTAAGGTAAATAATAATTTTAATAAATCATGTATAGACAAAGTTATAATTTTTTTTTCTTGGCGGGGAAGTGTGGGAAAATCTGGAAGTTAGTACCAGGAAGTTATACGTCGACGAAGTGTGGGAAAATCTCGGGTGGGTGTGAAGGTTGTTGGTTCATAACAGAAGAGGGTGTATTGTCGTATACTATTTATAATGTCGTCCCTGATGTGAGGGGAATCAACATCGACATCCTTTTCGGTCCCTGGATCCCTCCCTCTCTCTCTCTCTCTCTCTCTTTTACTACTGTACCAAGCCTCCTCTCATTCTTTTCCCGAAAAACACACTACACAACACTGGCTCTAACAATACAACAATTTAGTTTAATAGAGAAAAGTGTCATGTATGTGCGAAGTGTATGAGTAGAATGTCTGTCGTATAATCTAGTGTGTATGCAGAATCAGACTGAACAGCCAAGGAGCGCCATCTGCTTCATCATCGTACTGGCCACACCACAACACCATATCAGGGATAGAAAACCTCACCCAGATGATGTGTCTCTAAGGCCAAGTGTCGACTTTCTCAGATAGCTCGTGGACAATCAGGATGCTTGGTCCTCAATATTGGAAAACAGTCCAATATTGAACATCGATCCAACACACACAGTGTAACTACTCTGTTCATAAAAGTTCTGTGATCAGAGAATCCTAAAAAATTATTGTTACTGTCACTTTGTAAAATCTAAATGTTAGTATTTCACTTGTTGTAAGAATTCCCCAATGTTAACACACAAGGTTACTGTTCCAGGTATTTATATTTACTAGTGTTCCTGGTACAGGTGTTATTTTCAGAGTACTGAGTTTAATGTGATGTAAACTATCACTTAATAAACACCTTTATATAATAATAATTTCCTGCTCAGCAGAGGCCAGGTTCCTGCATACCATCTGGGTTATGGGCCCAGTGCAAAAGCCTCTCAGTAAACTCTGCTTTCAAAACTCGAGCCATGACTTTCTATGACTTTGTTGCTAGCTTCTTGGTAGAATAACGTGGAACAATCGAGTGGAACCTGTTGAAGAAAGAACACACCTGGTGAGAGCAACCCGATTCCGATCTTTATTAGGTGAGTGTAGGCCACCGGCCGCACTCAGAAAAAATAACAGAGAACCAAACTCTGTTATAAGACCGAGGAGCTCATCACTTCGGTCTGAGTCATGGTAATACAAGGAAAGACTAAAGGAACAGAGTAGAAACCCAGCAGATGCCCTACTGGAAGATCCTACCATTTCACATTCCCTTCATCCCCCCCCCCAAACCATCCTCAATCTTCCTAAATATCATCCCACTACATTGTCCTTAACTCACTGAGTTAAATGATATCTCACACCAGCTAGTTTAAGCTACGCGATAGGCAACTGTGGCCGACGCTCTTATAATACGTTCTATCACAGCACAGTACTGCATTCTATTCTTAAGAATAATCTAAGTTAGATATGTTTAATAGAATACCATATAATTATATCTTTTGTAGGTGGAGACTATGAAATCACACACTGGATAAATGTCCGCGGATATACATCAACAATAGACACTATAGTCTCTCTCTATACACAACTAGGAATATTGCACACTTTCGTAGCGCTTCACAACTTTTGGTCGACTACCCCAAATTTGTTTACCTCAACTGGTTTAATACTGGGTCTGAGTGACGTCACAAAACTGTCCAGACAGCAGACAGTCTAGAAGATATTTTTCTCTCTCCATTTCTGACTTAATGTCAACAACTGACTGGCTGTCTCTTTCATCTGGGGAATCATCCCGGTACTTCAAAAAGTCCCGCCGTCTGTAATCTGGAGAATAATTTCACCACAACAAAAGATCTAACCGACCCACATCCAGACAGAGTGTCTCCAACTTCAAAGGATGGCTACCGCCTTGCAGACGTATGGCGCTATAGTCCTTCCTCGATCAACAGCACATTAAAGAAATGCCGGCTGTTTGTAGACGTTTGGGTGCGTCTTTCTGTCATCGATAGATATCCAAAATTTATTGTGACATGTATGCGGGGGTGGGAAAAAAGTCATTAAGTAACGGGTTGTAAAAACGTTGGTGAGTGGTGTGTTAAAATATTTTGAACTGTTCACAGTGGCGGTGTATATTAGTAGGAATAGAAGGAATAGCTGCGGTGGCGATAGTAGTAATAGTGGGTATGGCTTAGTGAAATTAGTTGATAAGGGGTGGTTATTAGTACTTTGTAGATGGTCATAGTGGCTTATTCACTACTATCACACGTGTTACAAATGAAAACTTGAAAACTAAAGATCGTCGGTTGTAATGGATATGGTGTAGTGTCATTCGGTGGTAAGGGGTGGGTACCAGGTATTAGTGGTCAAGAGATGGTCAAGTAGGGGTCAAGTGGTTAAGTGAGAAAATTTATCGGAAAGGACGTGTAGTGATATGGTGATGATCAAGAGATGGTCAAGAGATGGTCAAGTAGTGGTCAATTATGGTCAAGTAGTGGTCAAGTGGTCGAGTGACAACTTAAATTGTACAGGAGAATACATCTAGTGACATGGTGGTGGATAAAGTGATCGATGACGTGGTCAAGAGATTGTCAAGCAGTGGTCAAGTAGTGGTCAAGTAGTCGAGTGAGGAAATTTTAGCGGAAAGTACGTGTAGTGAAACGGTGTTGGTTAAAGTGTTCGATGACGTGGTCAAGTAATGGTCAACTAGTTGTCAATCGGTCGAGTGACTTCTTAAATTGTCGGGGAAAGCATGTGTAGTGATACGGTAGTGTATAATGTGATCGATGACGTGGTCAATAGTTGGTCAAGCAGTGTTCAAGTAGTGGTCAAGTCGTCGAGTGAGCATTTAAAATGTAGAGGAAAGTACGTGTAGTGAAACGGTGATGGTAAAATAAGTAATGACATGGTCAAATAGTGGTCAAGTAGTGGTCAAGTGGTCGAGTGGCCACTTAAATTGTAGGGAAAGTACGTGTAGTGAAACGGTGTTGGTTAAAGTGATCGATGACATGGTCATGTAGTGGTCAAGCAGTGGTCAAGTAGTGGTCAAGTGAGGAAATATTAGGGAAAAGTACGTATAATGATATGATGATGTTCAAAGGGTGGTCATGCAGTGGTCAGGCAGTGGTCAAGTGAGGAAATATTAGGGAAAAGTATGTGTAGTGAAACGGTAGTGGATAAAGTGATCGATGATGTGGTCAAGAGGTGGTCAAGCAGTGGTCAAGTGGTCAAGTGACCACTTAAAATCTAGAGAAAAGTACGAGTAGTGAAATAGTGATGACACATTATGTAACGTCGTGGTCAAGTAGTTGTCAAGTAATGGTCAAGTAGTGGTCAAATGTTGGAGTGATCGCTTAAATTGTTGGGGAAAGTTGGTATAGTGATATGGTGATGATCAAGAGATGGTCAAGTGGTGGTCAAGTAATTGTCAAGTAGTGGTCAAGTATTGGTCAAGTAGTGGTCAAGCGGTCGAGTGACCACTTAAATTGTAGACGAAAGTTCTTTAGTGACATGGTGGTGGGTTGTTGGTGGTTGGTGGTCGTTAATTGAAGCTGTGTCATCGGGCTGTGTGATGGTGTAAACATGATCACATGTCTAAGGGA